>JBAMYA010009464.1:0-17719 GCA_037176975.1 Arrhamphus sclerolepis | reverse complement strand
TGCTGTCTCTATATTCTTCCTCAAGTTTTTGGAGTTTATCAATAATCTGATCAGGTCCAGGTGAACCAGTCTTGGTCGTCTCCTCCACCAGTTCAGCATGGAGCTACCTTTCCTTGTGTTTATTTCCAGCTTTGTTTGGAACTCGGATGATGCCCAGTTGGCCACCAAACATTTGGTTTCCGGTGCGGACCACTTCTTTTTTTTTCTCTCGCTTTTTTTTTTACTCATGTTGTGGTACACGCCCACTGGTGATGTCACGGTTCGCAAGTGCAAACCAGTTTTTCTTGGTTCGCTTGCAAACCAACTTTTCAGGGAGACTCCACAAGGACAGACTGATCTAACCATGGAGACAAAAAAGAATAAAACTCAAAAAAATTATTCTTTGTTTGTTTTTTGCTGTCACAGATTAGTTTAGCTTCGTCCACCCAAATTGCCGTCATGCGTAACAGACAGTGACTGTGAATAATTATGGTCAAACTATCAGGTCACGTGACCCCTGGGTTTGTACAGACAATGTTTGAAAGTACGGCGCCATGTTGCAAAGAGGCGGGACAAAGCTGTCAAAGCCAATGGCAGGACAAGTAGCTAGCTGTCAGTAAAGCGCTTCAGCTGATATCTGGACATCTGATTGGTCAATTTTCTTGCTCTATATAAATTTATTTGATAAAGTACCAAAAAATTCAGCCCCTGTACAATTGTCATGGATATTACATCTAACTCTAGAGACCAAAACAGATTTTTGTACCAGGCTGTAAATATGTTTAATTCTGCTGCATAGTTGGACCTTTTTAACAGAGTTCAATAAAGATTTGATCTGTTTTGGAGCCAGCCCCTAGTGGTCAGTGGAGGAACTCCTGTGCCTGACTCCGCCCCTTAAACCTACTGCTACAAACAGATCTTCACAGACTGGGTTGAAAAGTGAGATTTTATATTGAATCTGTGTGGTATTTAGACCAAACCCACATTTCATCATGTCATCCACTTACCTCATTCTTGCAACGAGGCAAAAGCAACCTTGGATAATAAATGTTATTATTTATAGATTTTCTCCTCGCCGTAAGGAGATCAAGTAAACAGCATTTTCACTTGCTGCTCTGAAAATGTGGAACAATCTGCCTTTAGATGTTAGACAGGGCCCTTCTTTGTCCACTTTTAAAATTCATCTTAAAACCTCTCTGGCTTTCAACCCAGTTTGAGACATTTGTTTGATTCTTTGTCTTTTATTGATGGGCTTTCAGTCCTTTTATTTCCATTTTAGTTGAATTTCATTTTTCATTATTTTATTTTTATGTTCTGTTTTCATTTTATTTGCATGTACAGTACTTTGGTTCCGCTATGGTTGGATGAAATTGCTTTGTAAATAAAGTTGTTGTTGTACGGGACTTTAACTTCATAAACAACATTCAGGGGGAATATGAAACTTAAAAATTCTTCAGTTTAAGATCTGAATGTGACTTAAGACTTTTGAAAGTCATCTTCATTCAGAATACAAGGACTTAGTTGTTGTTTTTTTCCAGAGTTAAAATCCATCCCTGAGTTCAACAGTATCAGCAGTGGAGGTTTGAGGATGCAGTCAAAGCAAAGGAAGAGCAGAGGAGCGTCTGTGAGACAGCCAGAAGAGGCCCTGGAGGGAGATTAATGAGAGGAGGTCTAGACCAGCCAGGAGTGCCTGCAAGAGACCCCACATGCAACTGTCTAACCCAGCTCGCCGCTACAGCGAACACCAGCACCCTGACTAATAGTCAGCATGGCTGACACTTCATGTGTGCTGTGATGGAGCGGGCGAGAAAGAAACAAAACAAAAAAAACAGGCCTTTTGTTCAGCAGTTATCTAGGTGAGGGAAATATAAATTAGAAAGTGATACAGAGAAAGTGGGCTGACAGAAGAACTCTTACACATGAGGAGCAGGGTGAGGATAATGAGAAGTCCCACGCAGCTCCGAGCATGTACAACAAGAGGTTTCTAAGAAAACAAGATTTTTTTTTTCTTCCTTCTAAAAAGTACAAAACATCAAGCAGCGATGAAAGAAGTG
This sequence comes from Arrhamphus sclerolepis, assembly GCA_037176975.1. Taxonomy (NCBI): domain Eukaryota; kingdom Metazoa; phylum Chordata; class Actinopteri; order Beloniformes; family Hemiramphidae; genus Arrhamphus; species Arrhamphus sclerolepis. The sequence continues at coordinate 15,686 of JBAMYA010009464.1, read as the reverse complement.
CAGAATATGAAGGTGTTTCGATTGATCACGCTCTTCTGGTGATGTTATCAAAGGCCTTAAATCATCTTTACATAACTGGGACTCTCATTTGTGATTACTTTTATGACTGACAGCACAGGGCAGAGAGAGGGACGCTTCCTGCCAACAGAAATCTCAGCCAAGCTCAACGGCTGCTTTTTCAGCGCTTATTTAAAGACAACCAACAGTAAATCTGCTTCACCTCCCCTCTGCTTCCTCCTTTATAATCAACCTGATCGGTGTTTATGTGCATTGCGTTGAAACAACAATCTCAAAAAAAAAATGGGCAAAACGCGGTAAAACGGAGGTTGACTTAAAGAATACAATGATTTGTGAGTCTCATAAAAACATATTTGACAGAAAAGAGAGCAGAGAAAACATATCAAATGTTCAAAATGAAGCTATGTACCATCTGAAGGGCAAAAAAATTATTCAGTTTGATGGAAGCACATCTGAAAAAAGGGGGGACACGTTGAAGCGTTACGTGTTCTTTTAACAACAATCCATTCAGAGACCAGTTGTTGGAGTTTTGACAAAGGAATGTTGTCTGATTTTTGTTTTAAATCATATTTAGCTGTTTCTTTTTATAATGCGTCAAATGTTTTCAGATGGTCAAAGGTCTGGACTGCAAACACCAAAGCACCTGGACAAGACTATGCTTTTGTAAGTCAGAAGTGGTACTTATATGAAAGTATATGCAATTATGCAGCATCATCGTACTAAAAGAAGCAAGGGAGCTGCTTCACATCTGTGTTCTCCTGTGAACAGGTGTCCCAGTCTGGGGCATTAGTTCCTCTGCATTTCTTTTTCTTTCTTCTTCTGAAGTTGTTTATGTTTTTTGTTCACTCAGATTCACATGTGTTTTTGGCTTCACTTACTGAACCATAACTCTTTTTTGAACAATTCCTTTTTACTTTCTGTAAAAAAAAAAAAAGGAAAAAAAGAAAAAAAAAAAAACGTAAACACAAACGTGAATATTTTTCTTCATGTTTTATTTGAACAGAATCAGCAGTATTCTCAGTGCATTGGCCTGTTTGGAAGTAATAGCTATTAAAACAATTCTGAGCTTTATAAAACACGTACGTTATCATTTTGAACACAGCTGTACCTTTTGTGGAAGTGGGACTTATATGAAAGTATAAGTCCAATTCCAATTCCATATACCGTCATGTGCCCTGATACCATCAGAGATGCTAATTTAATATTTTCATTCAGTACAGTTTCTCACTTGGTCTCAGTCCATTCTAAATGAGCTTCTGTCAGTGGTGGATCTGCATCATGCTCCCATGTGGTTTCATATTTCCATGATAGAGCTTTAACCTCTGTTTGGAGGACAGAACGAGCAACTGTGTTCATAGTGACTTCTAAAGTATTCCTTTTTCCAGGCAATGATTTCCATTTTCTGTTTTTAAGCAGTGCCAACTGGCAACCCGAAGATCACAGGAACCCAGGCATTCCCATTGTTGTCGCATAAGCAAGATTCTTCCAGATTCCATGGATCATCTGATACTATTCACTGCAGATCAGTGATCATCAACCCCTGTCCTGCAGGGTTTCCCTGGTTCTAATTGGTGGATCAGTTGCAGACTCCTGTAGATCTAGAAGACAAGCTGATGGCCATCCAATCAGATGTGACTAAGCAGAGAAACATAAAACCTGCAGGACGGTGCGTCCTGAGGACCAGGGTTGAAGAACAGCCCAGTAGATGACGACTTAGAGTGCTTTCACACCTGTTGGTCCGGTAAAATGGTTCAATTGGGCCCAAAAGTTGTTACAATGTTGCAATTCTCAGCTAGTTCGGTTCCCATTCACACCAGTGTTTTTGCAAATGAACCAACCACTGTGGATGATATACATCCCCCCACTCATGTGGCGGCGCTGTTCACAAAATACTATATTTTTGGTGACGTAGGTGAAAGCTGATTGGTGCAGCATGTGAAGAGGGAAAAATCCTGGAAGAAAACATTATGCCGTTTGTTTATTTCTTAATGATAAACTGTGCTCTCCTGCTAGTGTTTGCAGCTGTATATTATGATCACTGCTTTGTGCAGCACAAATACTGTTGTTGTCGACTGATCACCAGCGTCGGCTCCAAAACAAACTCGTGCAGAGAAATTTTGCGCTTCCAAAAACCCACCATGTGGCTTGCTACGGAAGCTTTCGTTGACCAAAAAGCTATGTACGTACCAGAGTAGGGCCGAATTGGGGCCAGGTAGAGTTCTCACCAGCAGCGAACCAAACTGGAGTCCACATGGAACCGCATCGAGACCACCTCAAGCTCAAGTGGTCTCGTTGCGGTTCTTTAGTCCAGACCAAATTAAACTGGTCTTCTTTCAGACCAGCCCAAACGAACCGTACTTGCAGGTGTTCTGGACTCCAGTCTGCTTTAAGCGGACCAAATGGTGTAGGTGTGACAGCACCCATGGTCAGTCTTTGCACGATTACACAGAGTAACATTATTCTGAAATTTCTGCACAATTTGTGTTCAGCTTTCTTTAGGGAAAATCCACCCATCTTTAATCTCAGCATCTCTCAGCTGCTGTTTTTAGGCGCAGGCCCATCACTGACTGGTTACCAGCCAACCTACTGAGCTGCTCCTCCTCGCTTCTTTTTAGCACCAGCTACTTTTCCATCCTTGTGTTGTCCATGTTCAATGTTTTATGTCGGGTCCACCATGGTGAAAATGTTCCATCGTAGCTCAGAAGCGGTCGTGGTAGGTCTACCTCTACGATTGCTGTCAGCTAACCAACCAATAGGAACGCATCATGAAATAACATAAACATCAGCGTCTACACAGCACAGCAGCCTTGCAACAACATCGCCAGACACAAGGGAGAAGCAATTTTATTTAATTTCTTTCCAAAGCACACCCATACCACTATGACAATGCTAACTTTAGAGTCATCGGTGCACTAGCACATTAGCAGCTACCTGCTAATGATGTGATGACATTGCATTAAGATCCTGAAATAAACCTATTTAATTCTGTCGTAGCCACGATTCAACATATGTTCAGTCACGGTGTAACATGCTGGAAATTAATCATCTACTGATTTCACGTCATGTAATGTGACTAAAAATCAGTGTAAAAAACAGTGTGAACCATTGGACACGTTGCTGCCATGATATTCCAAACAAGCTAACATTTTTAACGTAACGTAGCGGTAATTTCAATTTTCATGTTTTCTCTGTTACACTGTGGTTATAATAAGGACTTTTAAGATTTGCAAATTATTGCAGTTCAAACTAATTCAAACTTGGTCTTGAATTTGTAAGGGAATTAGTTAATAAATTGGATTGATAAGCAGGAATGGTATTGATAAAATATATGAAGTAATAAATTACCACCCCTCACAGGGGGTTTATTCGTATTCAGATGAGCTGATGTTCTTCCTACTTTTAAAAAAAAAAAAAAAAAAAATGCTAATATTCCATTGACTGTACCTGACAAAAATATCCTTTTCTACTGATAAGGTTTAAGCTCATTTCCCATTGCATTCAAGCAAATTCCTCTGGCAAATCACCTAATATTGTGTAACGAGGATCTGTGCTTTGCCCGCACTCCTTTAATCTCTCAGAGCTCTCAGATACAGCAACTCTGTTGGGATCTGGATGTTCTGCGGCTTCTCTTGTTTGGTTTGAGATAAAGCTCCACTGCTGCGTGATTTGCATTCAAGTGTGAGCAGGCAATGCATCAGACCTGACAAGTTTACTTACGCAGAGAGTGTAAGGAGAAGAGAGGGGGGCGGGAGGGGAGAGACACAGTCGAGCAGCTCATCAATACTGAGCCAGCAGCGGGATCGTCCCAACACCACTTCTTCATGGACCATTAAAAACAGCCACGACACTCTGAGAAGTCTCACCAAAGACGAGGGCAGAATAGGGAGTATGATAGTTCATTAAAGAGGAGAAGTAATCTCTGTGTGCTCTGGCGTTTGGTCAATGCAGGTATTTTATTGATACCCAGTCCCTAAAAATAATGCGCATCTGCAAATACAGCTCTTTTTTTTTAAATGCCATAAAAAGTGAGTCTCATTCTTTGCAAACTGAGGAAACACAAACATCAGGATTGCAGATGCTACAAATCACACGAGTCGAACTCAAGGTCCGAAGGCCACATGTGGTCCACAGTCCACCCCTGCATGAGCGTCCAAAGACAATCATGAACTTCATGAGAGCAGCTGGTTTATGTCAGAAAGTCAGGATTTAGCAAACGCTTCCAAAGATTTTACAGCAAAAAGTTTCTAGATTTTGTCAACACTTGTGATTTTTATAAAATTAACTTTTTTATTTAAATAAAAAAGTGATTTTAGAACAAACTTAAACTAAATTTTGTTGCAAAAAATGTATTTTTTTATTTCAAAAGTCACAACTTTTGTGAAGTTTGCAATTGTACGATAAAAAGCACAATCAAAATGAATTACTAGCTTTGTCACATAAAACGTAAAAAAAAACAAAACATCATTTGTAACTATATGAGAAAAATGTGTGATTTTAGTACAAAAGCCTCAAAAGTAGGAATTTTGTGAAAAGATTTTATGACAAATTAATTTTTTTTTTTTTTGGGCGGGAACATAGCTGGTTGAAAAGTAAAGAATAACCATGAGATGAAATAGTTTTTACACCTCTGTTATAAATGCTACATGCACAAAATCTGCACATACGTAAAAGTATCGCCCCTTTAATTATGGACAAATAAAAATCTATGTTACTTACACTTTTTGCACAATTTGGGTGTCTGTTAAGTCTAAGAAACTCACAGAGTGCACTTGATTCATGCTGAAACATTCATCCAGTCAGTTTTTTAGTATTTATGAACAACTGTTTACTTCCATTCTCTCTTTCCTTGTTTCCTCTTTCAACATGACACCATCTATTTTTCAGCAGCTCAACTACCAAACGTGAATTTGGTCCTCACACAGAAGCTGTCCTCTTACAACAAATCTGCAACGCGCTTTTTGAAATCAAGTTCGGAAGGATACTTTTTGTATTATTGGTGCCAGTAAGTAGGCTAACCGCCATTTCTACTAGCAAGCTGCTTTCTTTTTCATGACACACGCGGTTTGAAACCATTTACTTAAATAAAACACAATCCTAATAAGTTCTAATCAGCAGGGAGGAGAAAAACAAACAACACTTCCTTGTTTTCATTTGATTCACTCCTTTCTTTCAGTTTCATTTACGGTTTTGCATCACAAGTACTTAGTTTAGGTATCTGTATAACTGGACACTAAAACTACAAGGGCGGGGCTATAAAGCAGAACTAATTAGACATTGTTATTCAACAATTTTCCAAATTATGTTTAGGGGCTAAATAAAAAAAGAACTTTTGCATGTTTCAAGCACCAAAACTACTTATTTATACTTGGGGAAACAAGTATTTAGCTTATTTCGTTTTCTTTTTCATCTTCCATGTTTAGGGTTAAGCATGATTCTATAGGATAAATTTTGTGCCACTAGGAAGTGAATTTGAATTCTTTATATCTGAATGTGAATCATTCAATTTGAACCTGAAGTGATCAGTTTGAATAATTGCTTTTAAAATCTGAATCTGAGTAGACTGTAAAAGCTGTAAAACTGCATTTCATTTTATTGAAAAATTCAGCTGCCTAATTCATTCTCACTTTTCAGCTTCACTTCTTTCCATTCAGATTCAGTTTTTCAATTCAATTTTTTGTGCTACGCCGGGGTCCTGGCATCAGGCAAAACTAATCGAACGCAGATGAGAAGAAGTCGATTTAGCAGCAGCAACACATTTCACATTATCTTTACTTGGCATAAACACCTGCAGGGGTGATGTGCAGTGATCAGCTGCTTGGGTTTGTGTTAGAAAAACTTAAAAAAAAGAAAGAAATCACAGCATGTATGACAGGAAGCGTCATGTATGTCGTGTATGTAGGCATGGAGCTCCTCTAATAAATGATTACTGATTGATTGTTGGTGAGCTCCATTTAATTGATAATCAATGAACCGGGTGAGGAGGAGGACTTGACCGGTTTTTGACATTTTGGTAACGGAGTCCAGCCACTGGATCCAGGAGTGATCGTGTCGGCCCACCAGGATTTGCCAGCTGGCCAGTCCACTACTGGACACATCGTATCTCCGGTAATTATTTTTATGGGATGAAACACTAAGCGATAATTAGCTGCTGCTGCTAAAGTCCACAGACTGTTTGTGCTAAAGCATCATGAACACCATTTCCTGAGAGCCTCGAAAAGCGACACACAAGCATCGGCCCTGTTGAACATCATTTTGTATGCATACATGACGCTTCCTGTCATACATTGTGATTTCTTTATTTTATTTTATTTTTTTTAACACAAATCCAAGTATTGGGCTTCTGATCACTGCACATCACCCCTGCAGGTGTTTATGCCAAGTAAAGGTAACATGAAATGAGTTGCTGCTGTAAACTCAACTTCTTCCCATCTGTGTTTGACTAGTTTTGCCTTGAATTGAAAAACTGAATCTGAATGGACAGAAGTGAAAACTGAAAAATGAGAATGAATTATGGAGTTGAATTTTTAAATAAAATGAAATACAGTTTTGATTTTATCATAATACACATTCAAATTAATATATTCAATTTCAAATTAGTCCATTCAGATTCACATTTTAAAAGCAATTATTCAAATTGATCAATTCAGGTTCAAATTGAATGATTCACATTCAAATTCACTTCCTAGTGGCAAAAAATTCATCCCATATGATTCGTGCTTCTGCGTCAGAGTTACGCAGTTCCGTCGTAGCCTGGCTCGCACCTATTTCCAAATGTGATTTTTCATTTTCTTGTCAGGTAAAAAGAGCATCACTCCTCAGGTAGAGAAGGAGACTTGAGGTCAGCGCGGGGTCCTCCCGGGGTCGGCAGAGGGAGTGCAATGCTCAGGACTGCAACTTAGGTACTGAGGACTGCGTGGAAAAAATAAAAGGGGGAAAAAAAAATTAAAAAGAGCATTTGCTGCAATGTCTGTGAAAACAACTGATGCTATATACAAAAAGTAAACAAAAGGAAACAGCCCTGAGAGATACAGCGCTGCAGGAAAAGAACCCATGCTGCCCCCTAGCAGTTGGCGGTGGAATTACAGTAGACCAGAGATGTCGTAGGGGCCATGTGTGACCTAGATATGTAGATACTATCAGACTTTAGGAGACCCAACTGTCCTGGTTATGGTTATGCATTAAATTTATTAAATCTTTAGAGAGCACCATTTTTTTTCTTTCTTTATTTGTGTAGGCAAAACCAAAATAAATATTTACAATAAGTCTTTAAAGATTAATAAATACCTGTTTGGCTGATGAATATCTGCAATCGTTACTCATCAGGTGATTATTTGAGTCAAGCTTTCTAAACATGTTACAACTGATAACTGATAACTGAAATCTTTACCTAGTTTTAATTTTTATAATAAATTATAATATAGTTATAACAGTAAGTATAAAGTAAATGCTCTGAGTTATGATTTGCAGGTCAAAGCGGATAAGCATCTGTTACATATTGGCAGTTTTCTCTAAACTGCAGTAAAGGTTTGGAAATGCGTTCCCACATTGCTCAGAAGTCACCACAAGGAAAACAAAACTTCTAACAGCGTGCTGTACTTTCCCCACCTGGGTTGGTTGCAGACTGTTAGATTGGCACTGCAGGGCATACGTTGTTGTGTGAAATTGTTTCATTACTGGTGCACAATGGTTCCAGTTGCTAACTGCAACAGGAAAGGTCCCAGTGGCCTGGACCTGCCAAGGTCAGTAACTTCAGATTTTCAGTATCTTTAAGAAGGTAATGGATTTTTTTTTCCTTACTGTCATCTGGGGGGAAAGTAACCTGTTGTGTTGCACCTTTGTTGCTCCTTGCCATTCTTTCTGTGATGCTGGGTGAAATTGATGGTCAAAGCTGATGCCCCAAGAGTGCAGGAAGGAATCCTGTTTTCTCCAGAAGAGTCATCACAGTGGAATAAATAATTCTAGGGCACTGACGCCACTCCCACTCCTGATTTTTGTTCCAAGTCTGTTTGGCATGTGAACAAGTGACGCTAAACAACTGCAGCTTAATGAAGGAATCTTTAATGCAACATTCTTCCACACAAAAGGACTGAGAGCTACAATCAAATGCATACTGGAAGGATTTTGATGCTCTTAAGCACTCTTTCTGTGAGCTCACACATTTGCAGGCACTCTGCTGCAGACATTTTGAAAACTTATGCATGAAGAGTGTGGGGAAAAAATAGGTAAGCTTTGACGAACATGCTTTGGGAAGCTATTGCTATTTTCAGTCAAACATTTGTATAAGATTGATTCCAATCATGGAAGCCATGACTTCTAGAAGCTGCATCCTGAAAAATGCATACTGAGTTAATGTCCTAAACTGATGTAAAATAATAGGGCATCTGTGATATTATAACACCTACAGCATGTAAAGAAACATGGTTACAGTGGTCTCTCACATAGCTTTTGCATTCAATCATTATTACAACAATACAAACTCAGTTATGTCTTTGTTGGTTTGGACTGCATCAGTCTCCATTTTGGCCACTTACCCACACCTATTAACACAGGCCATTAGGCCATGAGGTCCGTTGGAAAGCCCCCAGGAATTCAGTCAGACAACACTTGAGCAAAATCTATTAATTTTCAACAAGAGCCACTCCTCGTGATTCTCAGTCGTTGTCATTCAGAAATAATTACTGGCTTTTGGAGATGTGCGGGATGGAAAAAGCACTGTGGAGGAAGCACATTGTGGATATTTTCATGCAGTTTTGCTCCTGAAGTATTGGTCTAACTTAAACCAACACTGAAATACAGACGAGTCCCGTGCTCTGCCTATAATGGGCGATATGCATTTTAGACCAGCAAGAGAATAAAAGCAAGTGGATAAGACAAAGACCTTCGTTAAGAGATACTATTAACCCTTTGTGGTTTAACTATAGAGACTGTGTGTATATTTTCTATGCCAACAATTTATTTAGGTGTCACAAAGTTGCCGCAGTGGACAAAACGGATACGTTTCATTAGGACAGGCTGTCTCCTTTCATTTCTCATTTAATCGTTCCATTCCCTCCTGAGCTCCACAGAGACATCAATTATAGAGCTCCATCTCCAGCAATCTGAGGCTGCAGTCTGAAACATCACAACTGCTTAGTGTGTTAATGCTATTGTTAGAGATGTCATGAGGAGCGGAGGACATGAATGGAGACTGATGAATAAAAACAGACCTTGTCCAGTGGGGCTCAAATCACACTGATTATGATGACAGTGGATTTCTCTCCAACACCTTCGTTACAGCACTGGGCCGCTTCGCTCATGCATACACCTTATTTCATATGTAGCTACTCATACGCATGAACATTTCATCAGTACTACAGAAGGCACATTTTTTCCATCAAGTGAAAAGCTACTTTAAGCGGTTATGTCAGGCCTGTTTTGTCCCTTACAACGAAGGAACGTTCCCCTCTTGACTGACCCAAATGCATGAGTTGACAGGCATTTTCCTCTGTGGTGGCTTTGTATTCATGTTGGAGTTGTTGCCATCTTCATGTCTACATCAGCCACTGTCACTTAGAAACTGCACTCTGAAGGTGAATGGTCTTTAAACCTGTGTTATTTCAGAGAAGAGTGTATCTCTATTTGGGATCAGACATGTTTTTCCTAACTGCTTTAAAACAGACACCAAAAAAAACACTTATTTGCACTTATGATAATGCCATGCTTAGATTTATGCGACGCATATGACTTCACAATGTCACAACAACTGGTCCCTGGACTGCTTTGATTTTGATTTCCATACAATCAAATGGTAAAAGAGGCTCTGAGCAGACAGACCTCAGCTGTGTGAAGCTAGAAAAGAAAGAAAGTGGGTGCAGAACATGTTTTGTGCTGATGTTGAGTATTCAGAGTAGGACAGCCAGAAAAACAACTGCATTTTTACAATCTGTCTTCAAAAAAATGAAACCAAACCTTCTCAGTGGAGCATGCTCAGAATACCAGGAGATGGAATGCAGGGGTTCAGATGACAATCCCCACTCCTCTCCTCTGTCTGTAAAGATCCAGGGGCAGCGCCGCTGATGCAGCGTGTCCCCTGAGTCCAAGAGACAGCTGCGGGGACCTGACCTCCATTAATGAGACGGGGCCCAGACTGCACACACTGCCCCGCTGTCGCGACCCCAACGGGCACATGGCCAGATGATACACTTCAGCACATTTCCGCCCCATTCATGCCAGGAATTCTAGAGGCTGAGAGCGTCAAACTCCTGAACATTTTGAAATTTTGTTTGGGAATATTTTCACATTATTTTTCATTTTACATAAAACATTTTATGTTTGTCATGATACAAAATTTTCAATGTGAACACAAATTCCCAGGAACTGTTCAATTCTAAAGAAATAAAGAAAAAAATGTGGGCAATACTATGGTGCCACATATTCCTTCCTTATGATTTAAGAGCTTCAGCAGCGACTGGGTGCTACTAATCATCAGCACTTCAGGGCCTGTTCACTAGCAGATGTGAAGATCTCTATAGAAGCAGAGATTTGGGCAGTTTTATGCTCTGATGCTGTCAAATAACGGTCTGGAAAGAGTTTTATAACCATTTACAAACAATTTGAAGTTCAATTATTCTTCAGTGAGATGCATTATTCACAAGACAGTTGCCAATGTTTCCAGGAAAGGACATTCTGGTAACTTTAAACAAAGGTCAGACTGAAAAAGAACATGAAAGCATGACTGAGGGCTTCACAAATCTGCATCTGAACAAACCACAAGATACCTGGAACAATGTCCAATGGACAAGTGAGACCAACTTATTTAATCTTAAATCTACAGTACCATTTTTGTCAAAAAAAACAACAACAACGACAAAAAACAGATACAGCATCACAGCAAAAACACCACTGTGCAGCAACATAATCCTGGATCATTTAAATAGCATTAACAGTGACTATCTTCTGTGATCTCTCTTCTTTCTCTTTCTGCAGGTCCTACCATTGTGATGTTGGGTCCTTCCATGGTGATGTTGGGTCCTTCCATGGTGATGTTGGGTCCTACCTTGGTGATGTTGGGTCCTACCATGGTGATGTTGGGTCCTACCATGGTGATGTTGGGTCCTACCATGGTAATGCTGGGTCCTACCGTGGTGATGTTGGGTCCTACCTTGGTGATGTTGGGTCCTACCGTGGTGATGCTGTGTCCTAAAATGGTGATGTTGGGTCCTACCGTGGTGATGCTTGGTCCTACTGTGGTTATGTTGGGTCCTACTGTGGTGATGCTGGGTCCTACTGTGGTGATGCTGGGTCCTACCATGGTGATGTTGGGTCCTACCATGGTGTTGTTGGGTCCTACCGTGGTGATGCTGGGTCCTACTGTGGTGATGTTTGGTCCTACCATGGTGATGTTGGGTCCTACTATGACGGACAACACAGTAGTGCAGTGGTTTGCACTAACACTTCACAGGCAGAGAGTTCAGTTGAGTTCAGTTGGATTTTGTTTTGAGTTTTGAGTTATGCATATAGGAGCTATAACAAAACAAAATATGTCAGAACTTCTGAAAAACCCAGAGCATGGCCCACAGGCACATAGCAAAGCCTATCAGGAAGAAAAAAAAAAAAAGAAAAAAAAATTCCCTCTTGGGAAGAAAGTTTGACAGGACCTGGATCGGTTATGGGGGGACCCTCCTCCTGAAAGCCAGAAGGGCTAATTTAATTTATAGATGTAATTGTAGAAGTAATATGAATAATTGTTTGAATAACTTGGTTTTTTAAATAAATTGATCTAGTTTATGTGTGTGTGTAAAAGTGCCTTGAGTGGTCCATGGAATAGAAAGGAGATGTGTAAGCGTGATGTTGTAATCCCAGAATGGAAATGAATTGTTACCATAACTCATTTTCTAGCTGTGTTGAGGAAGAATCTACTGTAGCGGTTTGTGTTGCAGCAGATCTGAAGAAACCTCTGACTCATCTGACTCAAGACACTGTCATAGCATCATGTTGAGATCGGATGCAGGGTTAACCAATGTGTATGTGTGTGTGTATATATATATATAGATATAGATATAGATATAGATATAGATATAGATATAGATACATATATGTATATATGTGTGTGTTTGTAATCTTTTTTTTTTATTTGATGAAGTATCCTCCTTTGTACTATGAGGTCCAGAGGCACCAGAACAGTCCCCAGAAAGGAGTGTTGGGACACACAACCACAAATACCTGAAAGAAGTGTGGAGACACCAATCTTGAGCACCTCTGGTCAAGAGTGCCTGATAGTAAAAGGGACAGTCAAACAAGCCTGAATATGAAGCCTCTTTGTACAGCAGGACATTCACACCTCTTGCATCGAAAAACCCGGCTCATACCACTCGGCATCAATAACAGCAGGGGGCCGAGGAGCAGGAGGCGTGGCCTGTCACGCTACATTCATACAGATGCGTTGCATGCGGTGGCTGTTTCCGCCTCCATAGAATAGATTGAGAGCCAGGTTTCCGTTGCTGATGTGCTGAAGGCCTCGTTGCATCGCGGCAGGTCAGTGTCGTTTGGGAAAAGTTGAGCTGAGTTCAACTTTTGATGTGTCTAGGCTGCAGCAGCCAATCAGGCTGCAGCTAAGCAGAACACTCTATGACACTCTGTCCAATGAAATCATACGAGGCGGGTCTATAGGAGGACAAGGTCCTCAGCAAACTGTCATTTAATTTGGGAATAGAAAAGTTCCTGTTTGCTGCAACAATGCCAGACATGCCAGAAAAAATGCATTAAATGTGTCAAAATGCACCAGAATGAAGAAAACCTCATTAAAGGTTTTCTGGGGGAGGACCCTCAGACCCCTCACCAGTGTGCCCCCCCCCCCCCCGACCACTTCCCGCTCCTGTTCGCTGTCTGCGCTGTGTCATAGTTGAACCATATCGATACTGCACACACATATATCAAGTATAAGTCTCCTCATTGTTTGATTTTTGTTTCGGACTTGTGCGGTGCCTAAACGTACCACCTCTCTTTCTCTCCCTCTAACTCTTCCCATACGTGGCCTGACTGTAGTGCAACGCCATACCCATCTCTGTTGACTCCAATCAGACGTGGACGTGACATTGGCCACATCTACACTCACACACACACACACACACACTCAGCAGCCATTGATAACTTGATAAACACATTCCATTTTCATTGTCAGTTTTCTTCCTTGTTTGTATAGTAACCTTTGATAGTTGTGACTGAATTCCTGGTGTGACCGCCAACAATCAATTAATAGCCAAGTCATCCCTCCTGTTGGACAACATAATTTAGTGCCCTGTGAAGCTGTCAAACGAGCAGCTGCTTACAGGAGTGTAAGCAAACAGTCTGGTACAACAGACTATTGGTATTCTGCTGTGATGAACTTCTGTCACTGATACTATTTTGAATATTTAGATTAACTAGAACACACACAGTAGAGCGGCTGTAAATTCACCAGTGGTTGCATTCTGACAAGAACTGACACGCTTCTTAAATGTTTATGCACCCACAAATGGGTTTTAACCACAAAAAAATCTAAAGAAATTTTGATAGTATTTGAGTTTTAATGGCTGTGATGGACTGGCGACCTGTCCAGGGTGGACCCCTGCCTTTCACCTGAAGTAAGCTGGGACAGGCTCCAGCAGACCCCCGTGACCCTGCACTGGGAATAGCGGGTGTAGATAATGGATGGATGGATGAGTTTTAATGGATTTGCAAGCAGTTTAAGATGCAGAACACCTAAAATTAATAAGTAAATTTTAAAAAGACAAAAAAAAAGACACAATCCCCCCTAAGAGCTACAGTTGAGGCCCACAGACCTCAGTCAGGACGTTAAAGGTGATGCTAGAACATTTATAAAAAGACTCAATAAATATTGTTGGTTTGCCATGAGTAAGCCTCCTTTTATCACACGTCTAATTTTATCTTAATGCATTATATTCCTGCTTTTACTTCTAATTTATTTATAAATGTATTCCCTTTGTCCATGTAAAGCACTTTGAACTGCGTCTGTGAAATGGGAAATCAGAATCAGGATGACTATTAATTAATCCCAGGCGGGAAATTTCAATACAATAACACTAATAAAATAGCAATACTACTTCACAATCCTGAGCAAGGAACAAGTTTGCTTGATGAGTACTTTTGCATGTTTTATTTCAAGCAGCCTGTACTTTGATGTGCACATCCTTCATGGCGTTAAAGGGTGCAGAGAGAGATGAGAAGAAATCTAATATCTTGGAGGGCTGAGTTGTGAATCCCTCTGTGACTCAAAGGCAGCTGTGAAAAACCAGAGAAGAACAGACACAGGTTTTCCATGCAGAAGCAGAAACAGGTGCACAGAAGAGGAAGATCGTTTATTCTTAGCTGCAGCAGAGTCCTCTAATTTCTATCTGATATCACAGAAATTGATTTAGTTTCTTATTCCTTTTCACAGCAGTGTAAATACATCTTTTATTTTACTGACCAGAGTAAGTTTATTAAACCACATTTAGTTCATATAATATACCATATAAATATGTATTAATATATAATATGAAAAATACAAAAATAATATTAAGACAGATATTAATAAAGACATCACTGAAAGACAAACCCCTAAAAGACAAAAAAGAGACAGTTCTCTACAGTTCACTGGTTGTCAAGAGCTGAAGGTTCCAGTTTAACTGAAAATCACAAAAACCATGTCCATCTGTGAATACATGTTACACTGAGATTAAAAAAAACAACAAAACAGCTGAAATTCTGCATGTGCAAGATAACATGAAACATTTCTGCAGAAACTGTTGTCTTGAAGCACAGGTGAGATACACTGAACTGAAACACTGACACTCAACAACCTTGAAGTCTCACTCAACTGATCACAGACACGAACGAGGGCGACGTGCAAATATTTGTGATTTAGGAAACCGTAATGCAGCTCATCAGTCTCCTTTCTGTCAACATTTCTTCCCAGCTCAGTGTGTCAACTATTGTGTTTTTTTTCAGCATTGGTTTGCAGCTGATACAGTTACACATGATAGCATCTTTACAGACACACCCACTGAACAGTGGTGTAGATATGTGAGGAGGTTGGCAAAAACAGATGTTTGCATTCACCACTTCACAAAGACAAGGTTTATTTAAGAAGAAAGAGGGATGTAAGACTTTAGAAAACCATTTTATTCTTTTAAGAAACGTCAGGTAGATCAGTCACTGTCAAAAAAAATTTCTGTCATGGAAATTGTGAGAAATAAAGTTATTGATGGTCTGTGCTAGCCCGATAGCTCAGAAACACATCCGGACAAATGAAAGGTCTGAAAACGAGCCATAGGACCCCCTCATCCAGGTGGCAGGACCAACTGTTGCTCCTCAAACCAAGAAAATTAGAGCAACGGACAAGGTGACATATTCAAGCTGACGCAAACTAGTCAACGAGTGTTGTAGAGGGACGCCAGGATAATAAAAATGAAATCTACTGATTGACAAATTGTTGGAATAAATGTATATTAGTTATCTCATATTTACTCTTCATCATATTAACTCCTCATCTTTTCTACTCTTCATCTTTTTAAGTTCGTAAAGAACTCGTAAAGAGCTTGTTATGTGCAGAGTTGTTTCCAGGTAGATAATGAGACTGAAGGGAAGCAGCTGTTCGTTGGGCTATCTTTGCTAGACAAGAATCGCACTCTAACCGTCAAAGAACTGTC
>JBAMYA010009393.1:0-17727 GCA_037176975.1 Arrhamphus sclerolepis | reverse complement strand
CTGGGATAGGCTCCAGCAGACCCCCGTGACCCTGAACAGGAAATAGCGGGTATAGATAATGGATGGATGGATGGATTGGCGGGCCGTTTCTGATTGCGAGCTATTTCTGATTGGTTGCTGTTTGTGATAATAAATTAAAATTTGAATTGAAATGTTTAGCCTTTCTGATTGGCTGCTGTCAGGCCTACCTAGCGTAAATATATTTTTTATTCTCATGGCTTTTTGGTTTTCCAGGAAACTAATAAATCTGTCATTCAGTGATGTGCTTAAAAAAACATGTTAAATACAGATACAGCAATAATGATAACAACAACAATAATAAACAGTGTAAGTAGCCCACATCTTATTTGATGGGGGGGAGGGACCTGGATCATGGACAGGGGGGGCGCTGGCCCAAAAAAGGTTGAGAACCACTGGTCTAGAGTCCCAAAAAACTGACTTCAGAAACTTCTGGGTGACATCACAGACGATTTGACAAATTCTCTTCATACAGTTAAGGCTCCAAACAGAAACTGCTCCTCTATGTGACCCAGAAGTGTTTGTTGTCTGTCTTGACTCTCATTGAGAGCTCGTCCTCTTATCACGTTTCCCTCCACACATTTCCTGTCTGCTACTCTCATCACAAAACTAAACTGCACCTCACTGCAGTTGAAGAGATGCCTTCACTGCTCAGAACTTGTATCCAAACCGCTGGTATTGGCTCCAGAAACTCTGCTGCTGATTGGTCCTGACATGCCTCAGATCCAGAGCTGATTGGCTGAGAGGCCAGACTCACAGGAAGACCATCAGCAACCTGTATAAGGATTCCATCGTAGCAGTGGACACACACATCATTAATCAGTGGAACCAGCAAACAGGCGGGAGGTTGTCATCACAAGGGAGATGGCTCCTGAAAGGCCATCAGTACTCCATCTGTTATTGATTTAATCTGCAAGTGGAACATTTAGCAGCCAATGAGACCAAACTGGAGCTAAAACAAACTCCACTATGCTGCTACAGCAACCTTCTATCCGAAATGACAGTCCTGTCTGGTGTCAGGACACACACACATCTTCCATTTCATGAAGACCTGCTGAAGCGCCAACTGAATTCAACCGGGCCCCTCAAATATAGAACTCTTGGTTGACTGCCACCTGGGGTCCTCCTTTTGACTGAACATGAGACAAAGTGTCCCTCTACTTACACTTTGACTTTTGGTTTTCTGACTGTGCTGTACCATCCAGGTAATTGCAGTGTTCTGCACAAAAAGGTAGCATCTATTTTTCAAAGCTTAAGCTGGTGTGAAAGTAGCAGCTTTGAAAAATCTTAAGGAAAAAAAAAAAAAGATAATTCCCACTGACCTCCATGTTAAAATGCCTAACATTTTTACAGCCTGGGACAAAAACAGTTTTGGGACCCATATATAAATTTCACATCCATGGCAACAATGCAGGGTGAATGTACCTCATGTAAAATTATATTAAACCACAAATTGAAGCATGCTTAGGAGCATGGTTTTGATTATCACTGTCTTCACTTGAATTCTGACCTCTCGTGGCATAATTATTCTTATTTTAAAGATAATATGGCTCATTGTGCTGTTAATGTCAGGGTTAACTGGGGTATGGCTAGCCAGACTTCTTCTTGTTCATGGGCTTCTTCTCTTGCAGCAGTTGGAGCAGCTGAGTCCTCCAGTTAATTACTTTACCTTTGACGGATCAAACCAACAGCCAACAGCAGCCAATTGCTCTCTGCCACATTTATCTATCCATTGTTCAGTAGGGTACGTCGCTAGGCTTGTTCTTTCTGAGTGACAGCTGCATGGCAGTTTATGTTACCAAATGGTGAGCTGTCGTCACTTTTGCTACTTAGCACTTGAGTAAACTTGACTTCTGACCTTTAAATAAAGCCCTAACAGCAGTATTTAAAAGACTAAATGGATTACTGTGCTGTTAATTTTAGTAATGGACCACGTAGCACTGGTAATATAAAAATCTGGTAGAGACAAAATTTAAAAACTACCCATTGTTGAAATCAGTGTTAAGAAAAAGAAACAGACAATAATACAAATCTCACTGTTTTCAGGTTGTCAGACTCATTAAATCAGAAACATTTAACCAATAAGTCTGTCAAAAGTCAAGAAATTAGTTTTATGTATGTTTTAACCATTTTTTTAAAATGAGATTAAACTGCTTTATATCATTAAATATAAAAACTAAACAGTTACCAGTTAAATAAATTAATCAATAGTAAATGTTGTTTAAAATGACTTGAAACAATTTCAAGTTCATCCACTCCTCAACTCAGTCGCTAATCAGTCGCTATTACGGTATAAGTCCACCACTCCTTTCCTGCTCTGAGTCAGCCGGTTCTCAAGACTTGAGGCTTATGAGATGCAGGAAGTTTATCCTACATATTTCTTTGTAAAATGATTTTCTCTTTTTTATTACAGAAATAAAAGTAATTAAATTTTCACTTATTTCTGAAGAGCAAGTGTTCATCTCGTTCAGCTAGTCAGTAGATCCACAGAGCAGCATCGTGGTAACGCTCCAGGGGTGATGCTTCTGACATTCCTTCATTGTACCAAAAACAACCAATCAAAATTGTGTTTGCTACACAGATAAATGCTTTGAATCAGTCCTATGACCATGTATGATTTAATTTGCTATAGCTCTAGCTGCATGGCCTCAACTTGATTAACTGATCCATGGGTTGAAGACGGAAAAGTTGAAAAATCCCTAACTTTTAATGGAGGCAACACGAGTGCCTCCAGCCAATAGCATTGCCTCCAACAGCTGACATCACCACATTCAAAGACTATGGAGACCAATACTGACAATGAAGTATGTGTTAGTAGGGGATCAGTCTACACACTTACGATGGTGTAAACTCTCAGTCATCCAGGCCATGGTAACTCTCAAAAGCTTGAGTCAAGAAAACCAGACTTCTTTTTTTCTTAGACATGTTCTACATCATTTTCTTCATGTGGCTCAATGAGACATCTAAGCCGTGTTCCAAGCTGGCATCTAATTATCAGGGAAACCTGATGCAGAACTTCCAAAACTAAATGAAATGAACAAGTCTGGTTCATCCTGACGAACCATTCATTGCTGTTCCACTGAAAGATTGGTTGTGTCACGTTATAGGTTTTGTTGGGTGTTCCCTGCCTTTAGCTTGAACTCATGTCTGTCATGTTCTACTTGACTTTCCTGCTCCTTGTTTTCCTGATGTGTTTCACCTGTGTCTCGTTGCCCCTCTGTGTGTATATAAGGTCCTGTCTTTGTCTTGTACTGTTTGATCCCTGTGTTGTGCCAGGTTTTTGCCACGTTGTTGCCAGTAAATCACGCTTTGGATTACTCCTGCCTCCTACACAGCTTCACCTCTTTACAGTTTGTTCATGAACAAACGCTTGCTGCCTTCTAACCTGGTTTATAGGCTCTTTCCTTGTAACCTGGTTTACTTGTGTGACAGGAACACAGACTCACCTGTTGACGTCGCCAGCTTGAGATAACTATTGTTTTATTGTGTTTCGTTGTCCCAACATTTTGTAAGGGATATGTTGTAGGTCTGAAATGACAAAATGGATATATATTAACAAATAAAATAGAGTGGAATTCATTTGCTTATGAAACTGCAAACCTATCCTCAAAAAGTGGGCCAGTGACTGACCAGCATGTGTGGGGTGTATAGTGGAACAGATTCCAGTCCAGAAATAAGTAATTTAATGAAGCACAGAATAACAACAAAGAATGGGAAATGTGCTGTTTTATAGGCCACAGGCATGTACAAAACAGAATGTTCTTGTGTAAAACTAACTCGGAGCCGAAGCGAACAACGGTGGTTGTCATGTTCAGATGTTTCCTGAGTGTCAGCTGAACCACAAATCAGAGAAAACAGACAGAACTGTGCCTCCAAGTTGCCATCTGAACACCAGTCTGGCCTCACGCTCGTCTGCTGCATGAAGACTCAATACCCCTCCAGGACACAAGCCAGTTCTGTCCAATTCCAGAATCCAGCCGTGGAGCGTGAACCCCCCCATCAGGACCTGTGAAGTCCTCTAACCACTCACCCTGGACTCTACATCTGCTTCTAGTCAGAGGAGGTCCGATCAGATACCCTATATTGTTTGGTTTAATGAGCTCCAGACCACCCCACCCAGCCCAACTGCACACCCCCACATAGGAATCAAAGCTCCCTGCAGTGCTGGCTTCAAATCATTACGCAACTGGAGCATCACAGATCTGTGTTTATTCACATTAAAAGGTCGCGATGCAGTGAATCTGCATGTCCATCCATCAATTATCGATACCCGTTTAATCATGTGCAGGGTCACAGGGGTCTGCAAGAGATTATCCCAGCTGTATTCGGGCAAAAGGCAGAGATACACCCTGGACTGGTTGCCAGTCTGTTGCAACTGGAGCATCACAGATCTGTGTTTGTGCACATTAAAAAGCTGCGGTGTAGTGAATCTGCAGGTGCGCAATGGCTAAACTTAAGTCTGAGGAACCTTTTGGACAGACTTGTCAAAAAACACCCCACCTTCCACCCCCCCACCCCTCCTCTTCTGTGTTTGTGGAACATGAGAATGTTCATGAGAATCACATGTTGCTTTACAGACTCGTGTGGAGCCTCATATGGCTCACATAAGGAGCCGTGACTCTGATGGATGTGATCACGTTACATAACGGCCTCTTGTAATGTAAGGCGAAGCATGCGGATCAGCACCACAGACGGAAAGCACCCCTTACCCATAATCCACCACTACTCCATGGTAAGCATATAGAGGAAGCTTCTGTAGTGGACAATGTCATGAACTAACCAGCAGAATGAGCTGGATAACACCCTATGACATCACTCACACGTTTCTGAAGAGTGTTCTTGAAGCACCTCTTCAAACAAAGAATGTTGTCTTAAAAATTTAATGGAAATCTTATCTTGTTTTTTTTATGTTTGATGACATCCATTGCTTTTGAACTGCATTCTGGCTACCAGAACCTTTTCACCTTTGACCTTTTTTCATATTACTCGAAGGAAAGAATAAAGGTTTTTGTACTGTATCTCTACTTAACGTAAATTCGACTTCTGAGCCAACAGGGCATGATCCCTTTTATTTGAAAGTCAATACGGCTTGTGCTGTTAACTGTACTATGAGACCACTGTGAGTCCATTAGTCTTCTGGTTATCCTGGCCAAACCAGGACAACCAGAAGACTAATGGACTTTCTATCTCATCAGCTTCTACCTCTTTTAGCAACTGGTTCCTCTATTTTCCACCTCCCTGGAGTTGACTAACTGGACCACCAACCAAACGTAGCAGAGCTATAGTTGCCTGGGCCACTTGGATTTGTAGACCTGCGGTCACCTAGCAACCTGCATGCAGCCCCCGGTCACCACTGACTCCCAGTGGAGTTAAACTAGTCCTCATTTCAGTGCTGGTAGGTCTGGATTCCTTCCTCAGCGATGTCAGAAATGAGGTTGGATTGACAGATTATCAGAAGGTAACAGCAGTTATCATAAGCTAATATAAGTTAAAATAATTTCCAGTTATGCCTGTTCAGCTCTTTTTTGGATTAATTTGGGCTTTGTGACTTCAGTTCCTACAGACGTGTTGCTGTGAAGAGGGACGAAAAGAGGAACGTGTGACTCCATCGGGGATATAACAAACACATGCACAGGAACACACAAAAGCACTTGTGCCACTCTCTCTGTCTCTCTATGTCTTCAGTAAAGTAATTTCTTATTAAAATTGATGAAAAGACCTTGCTCAGGAGAAGCTGTATTACAGCTTTCTCAAACCAGATGACAGCAGGACACAGTGTGTTCAACAAACTCCCAGGAGGCTGGAGCACAAACTCAATCTAAGAGTACTTCGGGGAGTTTTAAGATAAAAATCTTCCCTTTCTTCCAGAAATCCAGTGTGTCATAGATGATTCCTTTCTGGACTTCACCCATGGATTTAGTTATTTGACTTGATGGGGTATTCATGACATTATGTCCTGACCTGCAAAATGCGAACTTACCTGTAATTCTATTTTGTTTCTGCTTATATTGCATTGTTAATTTTAGTTTCTATTCAGTTTTCATTATATTAAAAAAATAGTTTTATTTGTATTTCAGTTAACCTGATAATTTTTACACTGTTAGTTTCAGTTTTAGATTTCTTTACCTTTAATAACCCTGAATGACAACTCATGAATGTTGTTTAATATAATTTTACCTGATGAAGTACATACAAATACAAATTCTCCTTCATACAGTAGTCATGGATGTGATTGGTCAACTGAAGTGGTCAATAGATAAGATTTTCCTCACTTCATAGATTACCTCATAGTAGAAAGTCAGATGTAGCACCTTGGTTTCTACAGACAAGTTATTTTAGCTTAGCGTATGCCTACCAGCTAACCAAAGCACCTATTCCAAACCAACCCAGAGCTGCCAGATCGTTTTAGAATTGAGTAACTTTGCCATCTAAACACTTTCAAGTCAACCCAGAGCAGATCATGATCGTGAATTATCAGCACAACCAGCGATTATTAAGTCAAGGTACTCTCTTAGGTCTTCCAAGAGAACTGACTATGGTTAGCCACTAGCAGCTCCCTTGGCTAGTGGCTAACCAATTGCCAGACTGTTGGTTAATGGACCGAGATCTAATGAACTAACACAGTTCATGGTGATTCAAAACAGAGATCTCTTTAAAGTCATGCTGAGTGTGAGTAAGAAAGCACATTTTGCATCAGCAGTATCAATAAAATGATCATCAACATTCCCACATTTAATGTTTTCTTTGTTCTTAGTAATTATAGACGTTTGAATGATTTGATGAAGGCAACAGATGTTTGTAAATCCAAGTTGACATAAAAATGTTCCTTGGCCTACTTTGACACAAACAATCTGGGTCAGACTTGTTTTCCATTTCTAGGCCACATCTTCAGAGCATGCTCAGAGCTCCGTGTTTGTCGCTGTGATCCGACCTGGACCAGCTGCAGCTGCTTTGGTGTTCTCCAGCTCCGAGGATCCACAACAAACAGCCACTTTGAGCCAAACGGTGACTCAGCGGGAACCCCTCTGAGCGTTCCGACTTTCCCACACTGATGGTGAGTCATCTGGGGGGGTGTCAGCTGGTCCTGGATCAGGGAATTCCCTCCATAAAACATCCTCTCAGAACCAGAACCAGTGGCTGTAAATATCCAAGCCTGGGCCTGGATCAGAATCCCATTTCCTCCTCCCGCGCAGCTATGGATGCAGCTGAGCTGCTGCCATGGTGACGCTCTGTAAAGTTGGGGGTTCTCTCTTGAGTGTTTACCACACTTTGGTTTGTGTTTCTTGTTGGAGTCCAGCAACATTAATCTGAACATTGATATTCAGACCTTCGTGGTGGCCTCAGAGTCCAGGCTTCAGGTCCATCTTTGGTTCTGTTGGTCAGCAGCTGGAGTCCTGAGGGCCCTGGATGACTCAGTCGATCCATTCGATTTGCAAAAAAGGAACATGCAGCCACAGATGCAGAAATATAACACTATTGTTTGGGGGGGTCATGGTTACAGATAACACCGTGGGATTGTTCAGCTGCTACAGCAACCCAGAGTGTGCAAACCTTTCACATGAGAATCAGACCAATACAGCGTTCGACCATGTGTCCTGGAAACTGTGCAGTGATGGTCAAGAACTGTATGATCTCAGACTCGCTTGGTTTGCTGCTTACCTGGGACAGGTCAGATCTGGATGTCCTGGTAGAGACCTGAAACACCAGGACCAGATGGTTGCATCCATCTGACTTATCCAACATCATCAAGGAAGTTGGAAAATCTGCATTTTCTTTACTGACCACTGGGGCTGGCTCCAAGAGAGACTCAAAATCCATTGATCTCCATGTTACAATGTCCAACTTTACATCAAAAATAAACAGTCTACTTCAAAAAACTTTTTGATTGCCATAGTTTGATTTAAAAACCACAATAACTGTCTAGGGGGGATTTTTTTATGTACCTCAACAGGTAAAACTATTTTTAAAGCCACAAATTCATGCAGAATAAATGGTGAGGCTTTTGAGTGACAGCTACATTGAGGTAAATATAAACAATTAAAGCTGTTACTTTAGCTACTAAAGCTGCTATAATCACTTTTAATGATGATTTGTTGTGCTGTTAAGTGCACAAACAGGCCACCATGACCCACTCTGGATTGACCCAGAAGGGTTTTCAGAGAGAACTGATCATCTATCAGGGGTGACTTCCATCAGCTAGCGGTTGTGGGTGGCAGATGAGGGCTGATTGAAGTACATTTGGGCTGCTTGCGTTGGTTAAACCACCTTTGTCAGCACAATCCGTCACAGGGAATTTCAGTTAGCACAAGCTTTTGTCAACATAATGATCCGAATCCGTGTCAGTTAGGACTGTTTCTTAAAACATTATACTAACAAACTTGTTAATAAATTCTGTGTGCAATCCCTGAAATTCAATACAAAAAAAAGAAACTGGTATTATTTTCCTTCAACTAAGGTAACAATTCTTCTACAACATGCCTACACTGAAACCAGAGCAGAATCTGATCACATCAGTTGTAGTAGTAGTTAATAGTTAATAGTAGTAGTAGTTCGTTAGTAATATCAATAAAGAAAGCAGCAGCTCAAGCTCAGAAACTTCTACCTGAAAGTAGGTGATACTAGTAAAAGGATGTCTGGATAGCAGTGTTGAGACGGGTCTTCTTCAGCCTCCTCAGAAACTCCAGCTGTTGGAGGACCTTTCACATGACACCCTAATGACCATTAGAGATGTGCAGGTCCAGGTCTTTAAAAGTAGGCACCATCTCCACAGTTATTTCTCTGATAAAAAAGGGAGGGTGCATGTTGCGGCAGCACGGTGGCTTGGTGGTCAGCACTGTTGCCTCACAGCAAGAAGGTTCCTGGTTCGAACCTCCACAGGGGTATTTCTGTGTGGAGTTTGCATGTTCCCCCCGTGCTTGCGTGGGTTCTCACTGGGGACTCCAGCTTCCTCCCACAGTCCAAAGACATGCTTGATAGGTTAATTGGTGTTCCCTAAATTGCCCTTAGGTGTGAATGACAGTGTGAATGGTTTGTACATATGTGGCCCTGCGATGGACTGGCGACCTGTCCAGGGTGGACCCCTGCCTTTCGCCTGAAGTAAGCTGGGATAGGCTCCAGCAGACCCCCGTGACCCTGCACAATAAATAGCGGGGATGGATGGATGGATGGATGGGTGCATGTTGCCTCCTCTTCTAAAATTCACAAGTATTTCCCCAGGCTTATGTTTAGATTGTTTACTCAGCACCGATCTACAATTTCTTTCATGTCCTGCCTGCACAGAAACTCCTTGTTGGTGGAGATGAGTTCAACATTAGATGCATCATCTGCAAACTTCCTTTTACGATTGAAGGATACAACAGGAAGTTCAAAACATCCATGTGGTCGGCCAGTGTTGAAGATGAGACAGCATAGATCTAAAAAGACTGCGGTTTTTCAGGAAGTCCAAGGCCAAGTCACAAAGATGGTTTTAGTCCCAGCTACACAGGAGAAAATGTTCAAACAACTGATTATAGGTTACTTCTGCTCTATTAAAGATTTATCAGTATATAAGAAGGTGTATTGTAAAACTTAAGATTAGTGGCAGCAGCAGATTTTGACTTTACTAGATGATGAAGTCGTAACACCAGCAGAACTGTAGGAGTACAGTTCCATCTCCATCGGGACTTAAACTTTTCTGACCTGATCAAGTGTCTCCATCTGGTGTTTGAAAGCTGTTACTGCAGCAAACATCAAGCTTTTCTACAAGTTTACATTCCACAACTAAACACGTTTCATCTCAAAGCATAATGACCTTTTTAAACCACAACATACATACTATTTTGGATCACAGCTCACAGAAACTGTAAATGATGTTTTATTTAGAAAGTGGGATTCACTGATGAATCCAAAACAACAACGTCGACGGGTTTTTCTGAAGAACAAAGACTTTTCTGTGACGTCTCTTCACACTGAAACACAAACAAGTACAGTTCAAAGATGCAGCAGAACTTTGATGCTTCTGTTTGTACAGATGGAAACTATGATAGCAGCAATATCAAGATTGTAAAAAATAAAAACAATGAACAATAAATGGGTAAATGTTAAAAAGTGAAGTCAGTGATGATTGTTGCCAAGATTGTGTTGAATAATAAAAGCTACTCTTGTGAAGAATAAAACTATAAAACTAAAAATGAGCACATTAGTGAGCACAGTTCACCTTTACCTTTCTGAGCAAATTAAATACATGAAAATATGTGGTTATCATTTGAGTTTTTATTGAGCTTTAATTACAGCAAATATTACAACTTTATCAAAACATGGTGAAAAAATCTCCAGTGTGCGTCCAATAGTTGTCTCGTTTCATAATGAAACAATTGCAGATTTATACCCATTAGTAATAACTGTGATGAGTAAGTTATTAGAAATGTTTGAAAAATAACAGTTCCAGTGTCGAGCATTAATTGGCTGGTATTATTGCACAAAGGTTTTTGGGAGGCGTTTTACCACCAACCCTGAAAGCAGAAGCTCACACAGTGGCAGAGAAAGGAGGACAGCGTTTTTCAAATTGTGGAATCCAGAAGAATATTCTTGGAATCGAACACTGTTACCACATGTTGGGCTTTCTTTTTTTGGCAACAAAGATACCTGTTGATTGAATAATGTGCATGTTTAATTAGTTTACTCATAATGTACAGCAGTGCAGCATGGTGGCTTAGTGGTCAGCACTGTTGCCTCACAGCAAGAAGGTTCCTGGTTTGAGCCTCCACAGGGGTCTTTCTGTGTGGAATTTGCATGTTCTCCCCGTGTTTGCATGGGTTCTCTCTGGGTACTCTGGCTTCCTTCCACAGTCCAAAGACATGCTTGTTAGGTTAATTGGTGTTCATAAATTGCCCTTAGGTGAGAGTGTGAATGGTTGTATGTCTTCATGTGGCCCTGCGATGGACTGGTGACCTGTCCAGGTTGTACCCCTGCCTTTCGCCCAAAGTGAGCTGGGATAGGCTCCAGTAGACCCCCATGGCCCTGTATTGGAAATAGTGGGTATATATGATGGAGGGAAATGTTTTCTCTTTAAAGCTCCTCCTAATTGTTCTTCTGGTGTTTGTCCTGCCACTCAGATCGCCTTCCTCTTCCCAGCCAAACACTGTCAGTCTGCAAAATCTTCCTGATTTGCCCACAACATCAAGATCCTTCTGATTTAACAAGGAATAGACTAATTACAAATGTAGTGCAGCTATGACAATTACTTCCTCTTGCATGATTCCCTGAAACGTTGCTCAACATCTCCCCCTACAGGTGAGAAGAAACCACATGCCTCCACACTCCACGTGGCCTGGCAGAGCTGCTCCAGGTGATATGCAGTTATTAACCACCATCTCCAGCTCCCCAGGAGAGCTGAGGATGAGGTAAAAATGATCCTAACTGGACGGCAGGCTGAGGTTCAGCTCAAGCAGTGGCTGAGATTCAGCCTCATGATTTCAGATTTAGTGTGGCTCTTCCTTGCCTCTGCATTCCCCCTTTTCCATTTTCTTTGCCCTTTCCATTTATTTTCATCTAAACTGATGGATGAAAGTCCAGGGATGAAAGTTTTTTTTTTTTGTTTGTTTGTTTTTTTTTTTTGCTGGAACCAACACAAGCATTTCTTTCAGCTTCAGTTAAAATAGAGTTTAAAATAACTAATCATAATCTGTTTTTGTTACTGATAATTCATTCAAGTTGTGCTGCTTCGGTGAGAGTGCAGGACAGTTAGTAACTTTCCTGGGAGGCATGGCATTAAGTGTCTTCAAAAGTAAACACAGATGATGTCTCTCTCTGTGATTGTATCAATGTGTTACGTTGCAAGGGTTATGAATAAACCAAGGAGTGATTTTCAGCATAATTATGAAGATTGTAATAAATGACTACAAGTCAAAAGCTCCACAGAACTGGAAATAAGTCAGATCAGCTACAGAGCTTTGACTCAAGCATTTACTTTTGCTAGTTCAGATGATTTAGAAGCAATTTATAACAACTTAGAAGCAGTTAATAAGGAGATAATGAGCTGTTTAAAATGGTAGGATGTTAGCAGATGTGCTCTCTCCTTGAAAGTGCAACTGTGACTGGTTTTGAATGAGGTTGCAGCTGCTCTCTTCTGCTGCTGAAAGTACATTTCCTGAAAGAATCTTTTACCGGAACATAGTTCTGACCATCTTTGACCCCCGTTTCAATCTATATTCCAAGAAAAAAAACCCATCCACATCCATCTGCTCTGCCATCTTCAGACAAGTTTGTAAACAAAAAATAGCCAAAATGTTATTTTTATTTCTGTCAACAAGTTCTTCAAATATAAAGAATGAAGAGCAATGCAAGCCGCCACACCACAAATGTGAATATTTGAAGTTGATAAGAAGAAGTCAGGGAAACAGCAAAGTCACTCAGGTCATCCACTTGGTGTCAAGGTTTCCACTTGGCATCCTACCAAAACACAATATATTACATACGCTTAAAACAAATCTGCAGGCAAACAAACTGCTGATGTCGGTCGCAGCCATCTTTAGATGTTCATCTTTGCTCCTGTCTCACTGTGAGATCTACCTCCACTGTTTCGGTGCTGTGATGGCACATTTTAGCCTCCACTGACCATCTTTAGTCTGAGACAACTGAAATCGTACAGTGTGAACCCGACATTAGTAATTATTTGTGGTCAAGTGCTCATCAGCAACACGTGAAAAAATGCAGAATGTTGGATGAAGAAATGAAACTCTGACATGCTGCAAAAATTCAAACTTTAGCAGCATCTAGGTAGGAAACTTTCAGAAAAACTCAGCTGTAAAAGTTTCTAGCCTTTATTTTGAATAAACGAAGTGGTATTCTGGGGACCAAAAAGGGCATTTCACATTCTTTAACATTTAATTTTTTTTAGTGTCCACATGCAAAGAAAAAAAAAAAAACATTTTCATTGATATTCAACAATTTCATGGCAGTTTCACAAACTACACTTGCTGGTCAAAATCAATTTTCTGTATTTTCTATATTAAATTGAACTTGATATTTATGACCTGGGAACTTCTATGATGAGAAAATAATCTGAATTACAATCAAGCGCCACATGTCTAGCAAAGAAAGTGTGGCTTGAAGGACAAAAACCTGCAACGAGTTCCCAAAGACAAGTTCTCTGTGTGTAACTAATATATATTAACAAAATCAATGACGCTAAGTGACAGATATGTGTGGTCTCGTTAGGTCCAGCCCGCAGATGGAGCAGGAGATATCGATTCATCTACCTGCCCTTTTAAGCAAATTGTCTGTCTGGCGACTACCCTCCTCTCGCTTTCACCTCCGCTTCCCCTCGCTGTCTGCGCATACCGGAAATATTGGAGATAAGATTGCCCCCCACCCCCATTGCAAATGAACGGCTGTTGCCACGGCAACAGCGGCACAAGCTTGAGCAGGATGATGTTGATCATGGCAACAGTGGCAGGAAGCCAGACCAACAGCCCGGCTCTTCCCTGGGGGCAAGCCAGCATGTGAACTCCAGGGTTTGATATTAGAGTGTGTGTGTGTGTGTGTAGACATAGCAGCTTTTATTTCTACTGCAAATATAGACACAGCAGCTCAATATAAAAGCCATCCAGAGCAAAAAGTAAGAGGAATAAAATTGTGTGTGTACTGTGCCATTTTTCCCTCAGTAGCAAATGCTCACACTTCAATGCAACGTGGGGTTTAATCAAGATCAGTACCCCCTTTTGCAAAAACCTTAGACCACATGTGTCAAACTCAAGGCCTGCGGGCCAAATCCGGCAAGCCATTTCATTTTATCTGGCCTGTGAAAGCTTGCAAAGACAGTCATAAATGTTGGGGAAATTTGAATGTGAATACTTGTTTAATTCTATTCTGGCATCTTAAAGTGAAATAACTGAGGTGGAGAGCAGCTGGTTTATGTCAGTTTTTAACAAACGTTTGCAAAAGATTTTACAGCAAAAAGTTGATCATTTATGTCAAAATAATAATTGCAACTTTTGCCCTAAAATCATCATTAAAAAAATAAATTTTAGAAAAGAGATGAATCGAATAAAAATTTTACTACTTGTAATTTTATGTCAAAATGCTGCAAAAAAGGTTGATATTTTCCAACAAAGGTAAAGTTAAAAAGTCACAATTCTGTGACATTTGTGATGGTACAATAAAAAGTGAAATTTCTTTTGTGATTTTACAAGAAGAAAAAATGTAGTTTTAGTCTCAGTTTAATGATAAAGGTTGCAATATTACTGAAATTTGAGATTTTATGACAAAAACATCAGTCTTTTTTCTTTTTTTTACAACTGAGTCCAGGAACAAACAGGAAATCTGAGAACATAGCTATTTGAGAACGTAAAGAATAACTGTCCCTTTAATGGTAACCGTGGTGATGATGTGACTGAAACTGTGTGATCAAAACGAGTTGAAGTTGCTTAAAGGAAGGAAGTTTTAATGTAGGCCATGTACTGACAATGACATGTTCATGAAGATTCTGCAAATACTTTCAATTTCTCACCTCGAACAACTTCAGGAACAGATTTAGTGGAATGTTTCAGGTGAAATTATACATGAAGTGTCATTTTACCAAAGACATCCAGTGGAGACATGCATAGACTTCAGCCAGCAGGAGTAACAGCTAATTTAAGATGTTTTCATGGAAGAATATGGTTCTTTTAAAACATGCTTGATTTGTAGTTAATTGACCACTTATTGAGCCTATATTTTGAAAATTTCCTCTGACATCTTCAGATATTTTTGTCTTTTTACCTACACAAAACTTTATTTATAACATGGCTGAAATACACTCTCCTGATCTTTACTTGGCAGGAACTTCCAAGCACATCAAGTTGCAATTCAGAACAACCAAAGTCAAAGCTAAACCAACACTCAGAGAAAAAGTCTCTTTTAGCTGCTGGAATTAACCACTGGGTGGTTCTAAGGTTATATGAGGCACAACATTCTAAGCCTGTTTTAGAAGTCCAGTGATTATGAAAAAGGTGACTTTTTGAAGACATTCATTCACAGAAAAATGACTTTGTCCATTTCAGCAGTGCCATTATCATCATTATTAGTAACATTAAAAAGCAATCAAGCAGACAGTCAGAGATACTGGTGTCATGCTGAATGTGGGTAATTAGTTAATCCAAGTCATGTCTCAGCACAAGAAAAACCTCTTATAAAGTGCACTGACATGAAATGATGTGACGTGTATCCTGGAGTATGAAAGGCTGTGGGAACCTTATAAATGGAGGAAATGTTACAATTTATCTGAAACATAACAAGGTAGATATCACATTTATCCAGGAATTTTATTCCACAGCTCCTTTTTCAATTCAATTCAATTCAGTTTTGTTTATATAGCGTCTATTTACAACAAAGTCATCTCTAGGTGGTTCTTAGAGACCCAGCTCATGACCCCTGAGCACATGATAAAGCCGAACAGTTGTAAGAAAAAACTCCTTCTTGGGAAGAAACCTTGAGCAGGACCTGGATCAGTTATATGGGGACCCTCCTGCTGATAACAAGCTGGGTAAAGGAAGACATGAAGAGGAAGACAGGACAGAGAGAGGAGAGGCACAAGAATATAAAAATATCTGACATAAAAATATATAAATATGTGGTGGTAGGAGGGTCGTGGGGTCAGGCAGACCAGCCACACCAGTGGGCATCCTACAATGGCATCCAGTTGACGGGTGCAGGTAAACGCCAGGATGGTCAGAAAATGGAAGGTTTTTCTAATAAGCATTATTCTACTAGTGAACAAGAACTTATGATTATGGAGGGAGGATGGTCTGCATACAGAAAACATAAATGGTATCAAGGTGGCATGTAACATTGATGCACCAAAAGTAGGTAAACCCAGCATGAAGTAAATAAGACTGTGGGGCAACTGGGTCCTGGCTGGAGATTTTAATCAAGTCTGGTATGCCTCCATAGACAAAAGTAAACTAAGTCGTCCACCACAACCTGAAGACTATGTGATCCAGATGATTAGTGATGACAGTGACTGGTAAATCCACGCAAAAGGGAATATACCTTTTACTCATATCGTCATGAATCCTCCTCTAGAATCAATGTTTTTGATGTCAAATACCACAACAAAGCATGTTGCAGAATTTAAAATAAATGCTACGGCTTTATCAGATCATGCGGCTGTGAAGTGAAAGCATCAACAGCAACTGGGATACATAGAGAGAAAGGTAGATGGAGATTAAAGACCACACTTTAGCCTCAGGAAGCCTTTAGTTTATTACTGAAGGAAGACTGGTGGTTCTGATTGGAAAGCGCCTGAATGGGAGGCATGTCAGAGATCTTTTTTTTCAGCTATTTAATCCATGCAATATCACATCACTGAATATTTTCATTTGTCATAATAAATAAAATTCTTCTTCTCAGTCATAACATTTAAAAGGTGCTTTATTAATTGTGAGCTCTTTGGCATGTTTTCATCCTTACTTATGTCCTCTGACGTGCAGCCTTCCCCTCATTTCTGCAGGTTTATTCGCGCTGCCAGTGAAAACCCGCTGTCAGCTGGCAAATCTTCTGACAACTGGAGGAAACTGAGTTACTTTCCCAGTGAAGAAACTCAGCTGGCTTTTCATTGTTGCCTCTGACGGCCTTTAAAAAAAGAAAAGAAAAAAGAAAAAACAACTTCCACTGTTTCTTTCATTATTTATTAACTGACAAACTTTTGAAAATGCTTTCAACTCATGAATTATTATTATTTTTCTTCTTTAGTAAACAGAAAATCTGACATCTCCAATGGTTGCTGTTGATTTGTTCATTTTGTCTTGCTTTGTAGTCAATGTAAAGACAAAGAGTGACTGCTTTTTTATTCCACTCTTTTTTGATGAGGAAAAAAGATGTTAAAAGTCAATTATAACAGTGATGAAAAACTGCAACCTTTATCATGCAATTGCTTTTTTTTTTTATAAAATCAGAAATTATATATATATATATATATATATATATGTATGTGTGTGTGTGCGCACGCATTTTCTTGTTTACTTGTTGTTGTTTTCTTTTTCTACAAACCTTTGTTGAAAAATTGCAAATTTTGCAAGATCATGACAACCACGATTTTAATCTTATAATTACAAATGTCTCCGAATTTTGACCTTTTTTAAACTTAAAGTTACGTTTTTTTTGTTGGAAAATATAAACTTTTTGCAACATTTTGACAGTTGGAAAAATTGCAGTTTTTCTATAATTTTAAGTTTTTCTCTTAAAAACAAAGAAAAAATGTTACGAAAAAGGACATTTGACAAAGATCCTGAGTTTTGACAAAGATGAGCAACAGACCTTTTCTAAATTCTGACTTTTTGATATAAACCAGCTCCTCTCCACCTAAGTTATTCCACTTTTTGATGTCAGTCATAATGAAATTTCCTCAGAAAAGTTTTAGTTATGAGTTTATGATTGTGTTTGCACGCTCTAGCAGGCCAGAAAAAAATAATTGGGAGCCCCACAGGCCTTGAGTTTGACACATGTGTATTATAATAAAGATTTGGTACATGGCCCATCAGACGAAGAAGAGTTTTTGAGGAGTAAAGATGGAAATGCAGGAAAGCAGACAGGCCCTTACATCGCACATCATGAAAACCCTGGAGCGGCTGATTCTACGCCTGCTGAGGCTTGAAGTCAAAGAACAACCTGATCTCCTGCAGTTTGCATACAAAGAACACATTGGAGTGGATGATGCTGTCCTTTACATGCTCCACCGTGTCCTCTCTCATC
>JBAMYA010009372.1:0-17730 GCA_037176975.1 Arrhamphus sclerolepis | reverse complement strand
TAAATATATATGATAAGGCGTGATCCAGAAATCACATATCCTACCTTTAAATAGCCAGCAGGAGGGCTGGGGAAATGCATGAAGGTGCTATACGATATACATTTTTAAATATTATTCCATTTTTAAAACTACGCCTTCCTGTGATTGGCCAGCTCTGAGCACTGAACCTTTGTGCTATGAACCTTTTCCTTCCACTGTTGGTAGGAATATTCACGGAATCAACCTTTATGTGTCATTTCCTGTAGATCACAGTCTTATTTTGAACCTAAAGAGTTTCTACTGCAGAAAGCTATGCTTACATAACCAGTGCCATATGGTGGTCCTGGAGGTCCGGGCGGGCCTGGAGGCCCGACTGGTCCCATGGGCCCTGGGAGTCCTGCCAGACCCGTCTGGCCTGGTACACCTCCCTGTCCCAGGTCACCCTGAGAACCCTGAAGCAGGACAGAAAAAGATGAGTCCTTTTTGTTTCCTTTGGACATTCAGCATGTTAGTGGGTTATGAAACGACCTGCAGCACAAACAACAGAACATGAAGGAGCAAGAAAACTAAATGTTGCAGCAGGACTAAGGTGCAGAGCTGGAAAAGTACGAGCTGGCAGCGTTAAGTTATGTTAGATTTATTAGAGACAATAAGATGCTCCGCTTACAGCAAAAGGTTGAGCTTTTTGTCCCACCAGGAAGAAACAAGGCTCAGGTATAAAGATTGTGTTAATGGTGGAAATGAAAGCTATTAAAACCCTGGCAAAAGAAGAGAAAACCACCTGAGCAGAGACCCCCTAATACCTGACACGCTGCAGAGCACGGAGCAAAGTAAGAGAAGAGGTTGTCGAAAAAGTTGGAGTCTTCAGAAGGTCGCTAGAGGAGAGCAACAAAGAATCTATGGAGATGCACCCACCACAAACGCATGAAATCGTTTCAGCTCTGCCAGAAAAACTTAAATGAAGCATCTACGTCATGAAAAAACTAAGAAAGATGCCTTTTCTCAACACAGATCAGACCTCACCAACCTTTTCTCCAGCTGGTCCTGGAAGGCCAAGATCTCCACTGTCACCCTAAAGGACGAAGAGAATTAAAAACAACAATAACAAAAAAGAAAAACGTATTTGTAAGCAATACTGGCATGAAAGTTCATCAAATTATCTACATTCAACCATCATTAAATTTACTAATCACAACTTTTATAACCCACAGCAAGGTGCAAGCAGCTCTGCAGAACTGCACGGCCAGAAACCACTTCAGGTTCTGTCTGAAGCTGCATCCTTCAGTAATTAAAAAGTCATCATTTCTAATCTCACATCTTAATTGGTTCTTGAGATATTGATACATATATGTCATAGTGCCTTTGTGCACGAAGCGTTTTAAAAATTGTGAAACCAACTAACCTTGAGCCACACCCACAAAATTAATTAACGCAAAACTTAAAAAAAAAACTGAAAATTCCAGAAAAAAAGGTAGTTTTTGTCTTAAGTTTCCAGATAAACGGATTTCCAATGTTGCAGCAGATGTAACATGTTTGTTTTACTTTCATTTTGTATTTTGACAAACAGCTTTAATATTCTATGACAAAACTCGCTGGGTGTGTAGGATCCAGAATCTTCCAAGGAGTTGAAGGAAAAATTCTCCTGCCTCATGAACGAGACCCATGAGCTAAAATGTCAGAGTGGTGATAACAGCGCCCCCTAGAGGTCATCAGAAGATATCAAGGTTATCCTTGATCCAAATGTAAGCTCGGTTTAAAACCGCTGGGACGCCGTGTAGGCTAACATCAGCTAACATCAGCTAACATCAGACTCTCGTAGACCTGCACTTGATTCACAAGAGAACATAAAGAACAAATCAGGCATTTTACCATTTCATGAAAATATGAGCTCATCTCGACTTTGACGGCAGCAACATCTGGAAACAGATGTTAGAACAGGGTGATGTTTACCATCCTCCTCTTTTAACATCTGTCTGTAAACATCTGGGCAGTGAGGAGACCAGTTTCTGGAGTTTTAGGAGTGTTGTTTCATTCTGGTCTGATGCAGGATCCTAACTGCTCAGTGAAAGGTCTGGACTGACCAGACAGACCAGTTCAGCACCTGTGAAGTCCTGCAGTATGTGATTTGTCTTGCTGAAATATGCAAGGTCTTCCCTGAAAGAGCAGCTGTCTGGACGGGAGCAGATGTTGCTCTGAGCCCTTCAGCACTGATGGAGCCTTTCCAGATGTGGGACACTAATGCACCCCCGTACCATCAGAGATGCAGACCTTTGAACCGTCACTGACAATCACCCAGATGGTTCCTCTCCTCTTCAGTCCACAGGAATCAGCATCCATGGCTTCCAAAACAAAGTTCAAATGTTGATTACTCTGACCACAGAAGAGCTTTCCATTTCTCCTCGGACCATTTCAGATGAGCTTTGGTCCACAGAAGACGATGGCCTTTCTTCATGGTGCATCCTTTGCATTTTACGTAAAGAAACATTTTTCTAAACTCGTTGCACAACTTCTTCATGCGGTTTGTTGCAGATTGGTGAACCTCTGACCTAATAATTCATCAAAGTTCCCTCCATTTGTTTCAGATTTGCATCAATAACCCCTCAGCCGTGTCCTGCTCCTGTTCCAACTTTTTAGAGGTCAAAATGAGCTAATATTTTCTACGAAATGGTAAAATTTCTCAGTTTTAACATCTGATGTGTTCTTTATGTTCTGTTGGGAAATAAACATGAATCTATGACATTTGCAAAACATT
Source organism: Arrhamphus sclerolepis (assembly GCA_037176975.1). Lineage (NCBI taxonomy): Eukaryota > Metazoa > Chordata > Actinopteri > Beloniformes > Hemiramphidae > Arrhamphus > Arrhamphus sclerolepis. Next base: position 14,999 of record JBAMYA010009372.1, on the reverse strand, counting down.
GCATTTGGTTTTATTTACATTATACGCCTTCCAGCTTTTTTGGAACTGGGGATGTAATTTTTACTCCCTTTGTTTGTAGATGCATCAAGTTTCGTAAGAAACAGGTAAGGAAGTGAAAGTGAAAGTAAAACAAATTCCTCCTAAATTCACTTCCTTGTGTGTTTAGAGCTTAAAAAAAGAAAAGTTCAGCCTTTAGGTCTGTACCATTAAATACAAACAAAAGAGGCCCAAATGCACCCCCCTGTGGTACACCTCTGAATTTGTAGCAAAGGTAACAAGTCTGTGAGTTAGATTTTGTTTAGACCTTTACTCCTCTGGGTCCAGGTGGACCGGGTACACCAGGCAAACCTGGGGGGCCCTAAAACAGGAGACAAAAAGGAGACGGTGAGTACTTCATACCCTCAAACGTGATATTCTATCGTACAAAAACGATACTTACTGGTTTCTTTCAACATAAACGTTAGAATTGACATTAGATTCAAACTACAAATGAGCGTCTTTTTCACTAAAAAATGGAACTAATTGTTTCAATTTGTTTAGTTAAAAATATTTTTACAAAGAAGATACACTCACTGGGAGACCAGGGGCCCCGTCTAGTCCAGGAGGTCCAGGGGGTCCAAAGGCGACTGGACCATCAGGCCCGAGTGACACGGAAGAACCAGGGTTCCCTGGAGGGCCAGGAGGCCCTGGAGGACCCGGGGGACCACGCAGACCCTGGACAGCAAATCCAGAAATGATTATCCCGCTTAACAATCCCTCATGTGGCTCATGTTAGACTACATACCCGGAGTTTTTCCAGGTCTGGGAATCCTGAACCCTCCATGTCAACAAACGTCTGTAAAAGCACAAAAGAAGCATCAAAAGTGGTTCTTGACTGGTCAAGCAGTGAAAGGAAAAGAGAGGACATACTGCTCGATCACCAGCACCGCCAGGTCCAGGAGGGCCCGGAGGACCTTGGGGGCCTCTGGGTCCAGGTGAGCCCTCTCCACGCTCGCCCTGGAAAGCATACAGACACCACAAGCTGTCACAGAAGTAAAGTGTCTGATTACGGGGACGTGAGTTGACACTTTGGTCTGTGCTAGGTGGTAAACCTGAACTGCACCTTTTGGCCCTTGGCACCGGCAAATCCTGGAATTCCTGGAACACCCTGTGGCCCTGAAGGACCCTGGAAAATGCACCAAAAATAAACTTTCATGGAGGAACATTCAGGTAATCTCTTCATGAAAAATCATCATGAAACTCACAGCTTTTCCGTCCTCTCCTGGATCTCCCTGAAAGACAAATAACAAATATGAACATGAATACTGCTTCATTTAACCGTTTTTTCATCTTCTTTCTACTCACTGGCTCCCCATCGGCCCCTGGAGGTCCTGCAGGCCCATCCAAACCCGGCACCCCTGGTGGTCCAGGGGGTCCAGCCACTTGCTGCACGACAGAGCCGTCCCCGAGTCGGAGCACCTCGGCTGCAGGTCCCGTAGGACCAGGCGGTCCAGGTGGCCCCTGAGCGCCACGGTCTCCTTTATTGCCGGGGTATCCGAAACCAGAGCTACCCTGGTTACATAAAATAAAATGCAAAAAAATAAAATAAAATGCTCAGGATCATGCACGTGCACATTATTTATGGCAGATAACGGATGGACACTCGTTAAAGTACGTAAAGATGAAAACACCCAAACGTGAAGGTGGTACTGAACTTACCTTTTCACCTTTTTCTCCCTGGAAGAAGAAGAAAAAGAAGAGAAAAGCTGATGACGGCACCTGTCGGTTTTACTGCATCAGTGATGCTCGCAGACATGAGTGACAGCTCACCTTCTGTCCTCCTCCTCCTCCTCCTCCTCCTCCTCCTCCTCCCTGCGAGGAGAAACCAGAGCCTGAGCTGCTACCTGAATCCCCCTTTGGCCCCGCAGGGCCCCGGTCTCCCCGGTCGCCTTTCTCTCCCCGGTCGCCTTTCTGTCCTTTGCCACCAGCAACACCTGAGGGACGGGACATAAAGATCATTTTACTAACAGCTGCCGGAGCTGCGGGAAAATGTGCTGAAGAAAAAAAAAAAAAAAGGGAAACACGCTGCTGTCAGGACTTCATTTAATTTTCTTTTTTAAATATTATTTGGCTCAAGTTTTACTCAGAAAATATTGTTGATCATCATGTTTAACATCAGCACAAATAAAAGTGGCCACTGCTGTGAAAATGTTCAGGAGGACCACCCTTCTTGGTCCAGCTCCTCTACTATTGGTCAATAAACAGGAAGGAGCAGGATCCATGGACCCTCATATGGAGTCAGCTGTGGAGGATGAGAAACTTGCTGGAAAGATCAGCGATGATGACAAGCAGAAGACGTGGACAAATGCCATGAAGTCATCAGCTGGCTGGACAAGAACCAGACTGCTGAGAAGGATGCAGTTTATTGACCAATGGCAGAGGAGCTGGACCAAGAAGGGAGGCGCCAATCATTTGCATAATGAGGAAGAAATGCAAAGAGGAGACAAGGAAATGTAAAAACAACAAATGCATGTGTAATGAAAATGAAAACTATATATTATATCTGCTTTTATTTTTAATTATGACAGTTTTGGACCTCTGTTTGGACTTTGAGGCGCTGACACATACTCAGACCTGTAGAGGGCGCCACTGCATTTTTCACAGCCTTCATCCCAAACTTCCTTTCAGCCTCTACATGCCTGCTAATGTTTTGTTCCAGTGGTTTTAGATTCACCTTTAATGAAGGTCCATTAATCAGATGAAAAGCTAAAATCTAAATAGCAGTAAAATACAGGAAGTGAAATGTGATAAACGTAAATGAACCATAAAAACCCTGCTGCCTAAAAGCATCATCAAGTTAGAAATCTGCTGCTTTTTAAAGGAATCAACACAAAACAGACGAAGCTCCTGGACGAACAGACTCCAAAAACACTTCTGGAACAAAGAATCCATCCTGGATGAAGTGCAGTTCCTTGACCTCCTCAGGACCAGCAGCAGAGGTGACTGAATCACCACGAACCTCCAGCAGATATAAACACACCCATCGCCTGACTCTCATACGTAAGATTTACTTTATTTGCTTCGTGGCCTAAATAAAATGCCCTTTTCAGCTGCTCTCTTTTCGTTGTCGCCTCAACGGTTTGACCCACATGAGTAGTTTTACGCCGGATGCTGGTCCTGGTGCAACCGGGATTCTAACCCACATAGTAGTCTTAGGCACCACCACGAAGGCTGCTAACTCAGGAAGTAAAGGACAGGAGGCTACAGCGCTGCAGGAAGGAACCCAACGCAAACAACGAGTAGAAGGTGGTGCAGGGCCCACAGAGGTGCTAATCAGACATCCAGCTGAAGCATTTAGGTTCCTCTGCGTGGTACCCTCCCATCCTGCCTGCCAGAGTAGGTGCCTGTCTGGTGTTCCCACGGCAACTAGCTTCTTCCAGTCACTTCTGCATCACAGAGGGTCACCACTTGTGTAGCCGTCATCGCTGATCTTTTCCAGTCCAAATCACGGGAACATATCCTGGAGGTTCAGCTCGTCAACATTCTTCCCCGTTTAAGGTCTCTACGTCACATCAGCCATGAAGGGCCAGACGGGCGGCTTCCTGGCTTTGGAGTTATGTGATGAACAGTCCGCAGCAGGATTGTTTCAAGCAGTGGCCCCCGACCCAGACCGGTTTCATGTCAGACAATATTTTCACGGAAAGATCTAACGGTGCAGCAGATAAAAACAAAATAAAATGAGAAGATCGGCATAAAAACTGTAGTATTTTCTCCATAAAATATTAACAATAATAATAAAGGTTAAAGAAACGTTCTACAGACGTTTGTTTGTTTCTCATTTTGCTAGCTTGGGCGTTTAAACTTAGCATTGCATCACGTGATCTGTGGTCTGGAGGAGAGTCATAGACGGATGTAAAGGAGAGAATCTGGTTATTTCTCAGAATAAAACATCATTCAGACTCAGATAATAAATCATGCAGAAATAATGGAAGTTATTTATTCTTTCTGTGTCTCCCAGTACCAAATGACCCACGGACCGGTACCAGTCTGGGGTCCAGGAGTTGAGGATCACTGGTTTAAAGGTTAAAAAATCGTGTAAAACCACTGATTTGTGTCGCTTGTTATGGCTAGTTTCCTTTACCAGAAGCAGTCGTGTCTGAAAAAAAAGCAACCGATGCAGCGCAGCACGACTGGTGATGCCACCTAGTGGATAGAAACAACAGCAGTCTGGTTCTGGTCCGTTCATCACCCTCAATACCTCCACATAACCCACATAAGTGGAGCTGACTGGAGCCTGGACGCTGAAACTGGACGTCTTCACGAGGTCATTTGGACTTCTGTGTTGGCGCCGCTTCCTTTCTGCAGAGATGCAGTTCACTCAGAACTCACGATGCCTGCGACTCTGGAGTTTATTAAAGCTATTAAAACTACTTTTATTAAAATTATTTTTTAAAAGAGTGGCGCAGCTGGAAATGAGCACAGAAAGTGATGAGTTGTTCTTCTACAGTAAAAACCTCTTTCATTCATCAGCTACTTATAACAGCAGCGATAGTTAATATTTAAAATATGAAATATGCTGTAACAGCTCGTTGCTTTACTTCCTTGATCATAAAAATCACACAGACAACTTTTGTTCCTGCAATTACACACGAACAAACAAAGTCATGTTAGATTAGTAAGTGCCCACACACTTTTTGGTGGGTGGTGGTTTTTGGTTTTTTTTTTGGACTTTCCCAGATTCCACATCTGCTTCAGCAGGTTTAAAAGATCAACAACAAGCCTCCACCAGCACGCTCACGCTCCAGTAGATTGCAGCATTTCAAAAAGCCAGAGTCAGATGACCTCAACATGATCAGGGTTTAATCCAAAGCTTAATCTAGCCTGGTGTCAGGCGGGTTCAGCATCCCTCTGAGACCCACTTCTTCATCTTGGTAATCCAGGGTATCTGCAGAAACTGGACATTTAAAACTGCTGCTCAGGGGCTCAGGATGATGGGGACGTGTACCACCTCTTACTGTCCAGCAGGGGGAGCTCAGGAGTTTCCATACCATAGTTGCCACATTTGTCAGCATGCTGGGAGCTAACATCTCAAGTTCACGCACTTTCAGGTCCAGACAAGCCGCCTCGTGCACATGTTGCAACAGTTTCAGCCCAGTTTTTCCACAGTGAGACTGCAGCGCTGAGCGTTCCAGTGCCAGTCACTGGAGCTACCGTGTTTTTCCTTTTTTAAGGTATTTTTGGGCTCCAGTGGAACAGTTATTACCAGTATACGAGTCGAGCGGCTGCAGGAGGACTGTGGCCTCCAACCACTGCACCACCCAGTGGCCCCTCTTCTCCTCTTTACCTGTTTGAGTGATTCTGCCTCCCTGTGAGGACACCAGCGGAGGTTCTGGGACCGGACGGAGAGGTGGAGCCGTGGTCTGAAGGCAGATCAGAGAGACAAGCAACATCATCATTCAGCAGAGATACTTGGAACCCCGCTGATTATACCAATTATTATCATTATTATTATTATTATCATCAACATTATTATATCGTCTGATTTATGAACAAATATCTGGAATCATCTTCATGAAAATGGAAAAAAAGCCATCAGGTACATATTTCCTGGTCTTGTTTTATAATTGAAAATAATCCAATTAATGAAAAATACTAAATAATAAATTATACACAATATTCTGGAAAATAAATTATTCATCAGAATAATTAGTGTTTATTATTTATTCACACATCAACAACAATATGCATGTATAGATAGATAGATAGATAGATAGATAGATAGATAGATAGATAGAATACAGAAAAATAACATTTTATTATTACTCATAAATTATCATCATCATCAATTGGCTTTTATATTTTATTATAATAAAAGTAGTAGTAGTTTATTATTTATTATTGTGGTCGGATACAACAATGATAAATATTATACAATAATACAATTAACTTAATTTTATAATATATATAATTATGAATATATTACATAATTATATAACAACCCTGTTTTACCTGCTTTACACTGAACTGGTTTTAAAACTCCAGTTCTGACTTTAAGAGCTTTTTATTTCCAAAGTCCAAAACATATTTGTGATCTTTTAACCCCTTCTGCCCCAGCTTGCACACTCAGACCCACTGAACAGAACTCATGACTGGTCCCAAGAACTCGCTATGAGACAGGAGGAGACCACGCGTTTCAGTCCACTTGACTTTGCCATTTTTAACTTGGTGTTTTATTTGTGTTTTTTATCCGTTTGTTTTAAATTTATTGTAAAGCACTTTGTGATCTGTGTCTGTGATAACTTGTCTGGAGATACAGTTGCTTGACTGAGAAACGTTTGCTGAGACATGTAGGTGTTTTGCGTCCAACTCTGTTGGACTGTTGGACATCTGCGGTCTCAGCTTGGTCCTTCACACGTCAGAGGTCCAGTAAATATTGTAGGATGTGATGAGAAGCCAGACGGATGTTCACTCGACTGTGACCTGGGTCTGTAATGAAAAAGTCTGGAGCCCATGGACATCAGACCAGAGTCTCCTCCTGGAGATGCTTCTCCACTTTCAACCGTTGATGGTTTCTGGGTCTTTCTGCCTCCAGTTGTGTCTGAACGGGCTGAAAAGCTGCTCTGTTGGGTTGAGATCAGGTGACTGATTCATTTCTCTGCTGCCTTGCAAGTGTTTGCTACGTATGTTTAGGACCCTCATCCATCTTGTCCAATGAGGTGATCAGAGAGTGTAGACCTGCACACCTCAGAGTTCATCTTCTACTTCTGTCAGCAGTTACATCATCATCATCATCATCATCATCACCACCACCAGACCTGCATGAAGACTGATGGCTATACGACGGGTGAGATGTGAACAATTACGCTGGTGTTTGGAGTAAACACTAGTGGCTAAAACTGACCCCGACATCTTCAGTTCTCACGTACGTCGGGCGGCGAGGTTTCATCTCAAACATGTTGACGGTTCAGAGAGAATCAGAAGATTAAGAGAAGATCACTTATTGGGTTGTTTTCCGTATATTCTATATTGGTATTGTGAATGTTGATATTGCGGTTATGATATATTTCTGATATATTGAGCAGCACGAATCATCTCTGACACCAGTGAGCAGCCGTAGAAGCCCACACCATAACACTGCCTCCACCGTGCTTCCTGAGACGTCCTCACCAGTAATGCCTGCAGCCTCATTTTCTCAATCAACTTCTTCATTAATGTTCTTCTGAACATTTTACTCAGATGTTCAGAGAAATGAACTAAAAGCAGCACGAACAACATTTCTCTACATTTATAATAGAGTCTCCTGTTTGACACCGACCTCACAGGGTCACGTTTTCTGCACTTTCAGTAACAGCAAACAGCAATACGTAAGCATGTTTGGAGATAACAGCTGGTTTTACTCACTTTGTAAACTTATTTTAAACTCAGATGGGACATACGTTTAAATGTTGGCTGTTTTTAAGCAGGAAAATAACAGAACAAACAGCAGTCAAGCAAACGCAGAAGTGCAGAGATGAACTCTGCAGACCGACCTCAGGAGTCTGTCCTCTCAGTCTTCTGTCGGTGTCACCGCTGCCGAAGTCGCCAGATGCCTGCAGGGTCCAGAAACGACAATGTCAGACAGAAGCAATCGCTCACAAGATCTGACACAAAACAAATCAGAGGGAAACACAGATACGCACTTCATCTGGGTCGTCGTAGTCACAGAACTGCTCAGCTGCTCGAGGGTCTCCCACCAGCTTCAGCACCGAGATGAAACCCTGAAAACACAGACACCTGCCTTCAGAACATGCTGTTCTGCAGGACTTTCCTGAACCCCCCCTCCAGGGGAGGATTTCTCTTTTCTTTTCCAGTCAGAAACATCTCTTCAGCACTCCAGCATTTCCTCCGCTGGTACCCCTGGAGTTCATGGAGAGTCAGCTTCTCCTCCAACTCCTCTAATGTGTAAAACAAAAAGCATTCGTGGCATTTCTGAAACACTTAAATCAGAGTCTGAGAAAGGCATTAGAACCCTAAATCAGAAAGTAAATAAGAAACCATCATGATTCTTATACTTATTTTGACTTTTCCAGAAATGTTTTTTCCTCACAAGCTTTTATTCATTATTGAATATTTATTCACTTTGGTGTCAGCAAGGAGGCGAAAGGAAAACATGCTTTTATTTCAAAGAGCTGATGATTTGGTCCAAAAGCAGCATCCATGACAAGCAAAGATTGGTAGAACGTCCTGAACAACATGGCTACACGTCCAGTCCCTCAGGTATCAGTGCATTCGTCAGCAGCTGATAAAGCTGGATTAACGAGGCATCACTGCACCTCCACCAGGACCTCCTGAGGCTGGAAGCAGCGAGATCAACCACTGCTGACAGCCGACAGTCACTGAAGGCATCCCGACGTACGTCAGCTCAGTTTGGTACGCAGGACGCTCAAACTTCAAGCTCTAAACCTTCAAGCTCTACGGTGTAAAAACAGAAGCCTCGCGTTTACCTCGTACAGAGACGACATCATCCGTACTGGTGATGACCTCATCACGCCTCCACCCTCCAATTGTGCATTCACATTGACTCCGGTAAAACGCAGTTTATGCTCCTTTTTCGTACATTCAAGCGTTGTTTGCGTCGCTACCACATTTGTGTCTGTATGGTTGCTAAGCAACACATCCAACTCATGGCAACTCGTCCCAACTGTTCGTTATCAATCTCAGGTATCCTGATGCCTAAACATCTAAATTCAGTATTTTTGCTCTTTCATTTGAATGTTTCATTAGGATAGAAACTAAAACAGTGACGATATGTAAACGATATGCTGTATGTGATGAAGTAGATAACACAAGCAGCAATAACACAAAATTAAAAAATGTAAAATGTAAGCAGAATATTTAACCGTTGCGATGGTATGAACGTATTTCTCTACATCTCTGTGTTTCACTCATTGATGTTCAGATTTGATCAAATGGCTTAAATGTAAGGTGCTGGGTCCTTCTTTTGTTTAAGTAAAGCAATGAACAGGAACAGATAACTAAAACATTGACAGGTTTAGGTGTCTTCCAGCGTTGGGCTTCATCAGATAAGGCCAGAGACCCCCACCCAGAACCCCTCCTTTTCTAGGTATAAAGACTGGAGAGAATCGCTGTCCTTTCTCTGGCGTGCCTTGGTGGTGCCGGACGAATGGATCTTCGGCCGAATAAATATTGTCCATATCAATAAAGCTTGAATTGACCTGTAATTCTATTCTTCGTAGAAGCCGATAAAAGAACACAATAACCTAGTCACACTGGACTAGTATCATCTGGGGACCTGCAGCCATTTTTAAAATACACCCGAGGAGCTGAGCTGTCAACTGATCACCACCTGGTGGTGAGCTGGATCAGGTACTGGGGGAAAATGCCGGTCAGACCAGGTCGACCCAAACGTATCGTGAGGGTCTGCTGGGAACAACTGGCAGAAGAACCTCTCAGACAGATCTTTAACTCCCACCCCCAGCAGAGCTTTCACCTCATCCCAAGGGAGGTGGGGGACATTGAGTCGGAATGGTCTGAACCTTTATTGCTGAAACCACTAACCAGACCTGTGGACACAAAGTCGTTGGTGCCTGTCGTGGCGGCAATCCCTGAACCCGGTGGTGGACACCTCAGGGGGAGGCTGTCAGGCTGAAGAAGGAGTTCTACAGGGCTTGGTTAGCCTGTCGGACTCCGGAGGCAACAGACAGGTACAGACACAGGTTAGGGTTAGGGTTAGACAGGCCAAGTGGACTGCGGCCTCGGTGGTCTCTGAGGCAAAAACTCGGGTGTGGGAGGGGTTCAGAGAGACCATGGAGAGCGACTTTCGACTGGCTCAAGAAGATTCTGGCAAATCATCAGAAGCTGAATGACTGAGACGTTCGTTCACACTGGATTACAATGATCCCATGACCTCTGTGTTAGCTGGAATCAGGAAGGTAATCTGGCTGGAACTTTTACTTTACAAATCAGACATGGAGTGTTCACGCTGGATTAACACCACAGAATAATTACAGATTACCACAGCTCCTCAGATTAGGCTAGTCCAGTGCCAACAGGGGATTAGGTAAGAATTTGTGACAAAAAAAAACAAAACAAAAAACTTGCCAGAACACCTTTTAGAGCAACACAACGGAACTTGAAAACCTAAAACTATTTTAGGGGTAGTTTATTAGCAAGACAAATCGCACTTCCACCAAAGCCCGAGCGTGTCTGCATCACTAATTACTAAGTTTGCTAGTGAGCAGCGCTCAGGAAGACACGCCTCCCAGCTGCCAATCAAAATGTTGCTAGGTGGAGTTAGCCAGACGCTAACTATGAGATGATGCTATCTAACATACATGGTCACTAGGAACATCATGGCCAGCGGTTCTTTGCCAGCTCTCCTCTCGTTAGCTGGTCAGCTGTTTGGTGTGTTGCTCTGGGACGCTCACACAGCAACAGCAGTTGCATTTCTCAACCAGAAAGGGGCGCTGAAGAGCACAATCTTACATGGTGTTGCTTTCATTATTGTGAGGAGGAAAGGAGACATGAGAAAAAGCTAAATGCTTTATTTTAGGGTTTCTGTAAAGTGTTGCAGATTACCTCAAACTTGTCAGGGTCAGCTCCTCCTGCTTGACCCACAAAGATCCCGGCACCCCTGTCGAGCTCCATGGGGTCCGGCGAGCGCTCAAACTTCATCACCTGAAGCTCCTCGTCACAGTCCGGGTAGAAGGTCACTTGATCCTCGTAGACAGACAGCGCAAACTTAGACCACGAGAAAGCCAGGCTGGGCACTTCAAAGCTGGCCGCCTCATACGAAGCCTCGGAGTCCGGCTCGGTGTAGAAGAACTGCACCCTCTGGCGAGCGGACTTGACGGCGCTGAGCTTCACGCCGACGTACATCAGCTTCTGGGCCCCATCCGTGATGGAGAAGAGGACGGAGGCGGCGGGGGAGGTGGGTTTGATGTGGAAGATGAGGGAGAAGTGGCGGTACAGAGGGTTGGGGACGTGGGCCAGAGCCGGCTGGCCCGTCGTCACTCCGGGGGTGAACTGGTAGGCGGGTTCCCCTCCCGGTCCGGAGACCTTTGGTATCTCATTTCCTGGAGGGTCTCCAATCAGCTGGAGCAAAGTGACGACACTTTCTTCTAAAAGAGAAGCGAAAGAGATCGTTAAAAGTAAAAAAGTAACTTTAATCTGATCATCGCGGGTGTTAGTTTGATGCAAGTACCACTTCAGAAGAACGACAAACCAAAAATGAAGCCAAATTAAAAAAACAAAAACAAAAAAACAACAACAAATCTAACCAATCATGTGAGCAAAGCGCTTTTCTGATGTTGATTTTCTGGTTGTTCGGTCACATGACCCCGTTTCAACCAATCCACATAAGTCACAATTTTTTAACAACAGCAGCAAAAATAGTCAGAAGCACAAAAATGTTTTGTGATAAAATATTAGGTTATTATTTTTTTTTGTCAAAATGATTTTGTGAAAAACAGTATTTTAGGACAAAATTTACATTAAGTTAAAAGGTTCGGCAAAATTTTTATCCCCATAAAAATGTGCTGTTTTACATAAATCATATTTAACAACCTAAAGTTGTCAATTTCTGTTAGAGACCAACAAAGAAATACAAAACTGTTCTTTTCTTTTTTAAACCAGGTTGCAATGCAACAAATAGCTGATATGTTAGGACAAAAAGTTGAAATACTAAGTTATACTGAGTTATCACAATTGTGATCTTTACAGAAAAACAAAAACAGAGTTTACATAAGTCACAACTGTATGACAAAAAGTTGGGTTCAGTAATACAATATAATTTAATAAATATAATTATTGTGTGCTTGTACACCTGCTCAAAAGAAAAGGACAACGTTTAAAAGCAGCAATAATCTCTTTAAGTGTAGAACCTACACAAACAGTATACTTATGGTGTGGTGTCTGTGAAACGGAGCACATCAAATTAATGGAAAAACTGCTGATCTTCCAGTTCCCATCAGCTGAAACAGCCTCCAGGAAAACGAGCAGACCAGATCATGTTCTCATACAGCTGCATCACAGGGGAGCTATCGTTTTTGTCTCCGCAGACACTTCATGGTCTGTCGCTGGAGATTCATGAGAGGTTCACATGAAACGAGAATTTACGTGTTCAAGGATCCCGGATGTCAGCTGTCAGGGTTTTCCAAGTTCAGCAGGGATGTGAACATCTTCAAAAGAAAGTTACAGAGATGGAATATAACTGGACTGGACTGGTACAGAACTTCAGTTTTTAAATTTTGCTGACCTCCGTGTGCATCTGTATTTAGTTCTCAGCCACAGGAATGAATGCAGTTTTACTGATTTGAAACAAACATTAAAATGCTACAAACTGACAAAGACAACTTCAAGATTCTATCGAATTAACCCAAGTTTCAACCATTTAACTTCTCCGTTGAGCCCTACTAGGGAGAATGCGTTGTTGCAGTTCCTCCACTGACCACTGGGTGCTTGAGCAAATCTCCATTGACCTCCATGTTAAAAGGTCCAACTTTACAGCACAAATAAGCATTATATAGCCTGGTACAAGTAACAGTTCTGGTCTCCACTGTTAGATTTGCATTTGTAGCACCTGTAGATCTTTCTGCTCCACATCAGATAAATTCATAATCAGAGGCGTGGTCTTTGATTGGTGGCCAGCATCGTCAATGGGAAGCTGTCATATATTTACTTCTGAGCTTCTGCTGGGACCTGCTGTCAATCATCCTGTGACTCATGGCTGACAGCGGCAGCTGCAACGCATCGATCCCAGGCGGACCTCCCAGCAGGTCTGGGTCCAGCAGAGCTCCACGAGATCCTGGCACTCATCCTGGATGATTTTTAGTAGCTACGCTTGAATGGGAGGCAGGTTTTTTTCTATAGCACATTTCACGCACAAAGTCAATTTAAAGTGCTTCAGAGACATTAATAAGAAATAAAAATATACTGATTTAAAAGAAACTTAAATTAATTAGCTAATAAAAAATAAAAACAGTAATTTAAATGTGTAATTGGACAAAAAGAACAGTAAAACAGAGCAGTAAAATCTGATTTAAGAAAGTCTTAAAGGGAAACAGCAGAGTTTCCAGTTTAACTTTAAATGCATCTGGAGGTGGAGAACATCTGGTATCAGAGGAGCTTTATTCATCCATGTCCAGCAGAGGAGATGAAGGTGTGGTCCTAACTGGAGCTTCTACCAGCTGACTGCTGCCTGAAGATCTCAGAGCTCTACTGGTTTATGTTCTACTGGAAGATCAGACATGGATTCTGGACCCAGATTATTCAGAGACCAGGAAACTAACAACACTGTAAAGTCTATACTGGAGGGAACTGGTAACCAGTGGAAGGATCTCTGTAGGTAACTGGTAACCAGTGGAAGGACCTCTGTAGGTAACTGCTAACCAGTGGAAGAATCCCTGTAGGCAACTGGTAACCAGTGGAAGGACCTCTGTAGGCAACTGGTAAACAGTGGAAGCACCTCTGTAGGTAACTGGTGTGAGCTTCTGGTTCACGGTTACTGTAAACTGAATGAGCTTCTCTCAATCGGTTCTGGAGTAGGTGCTGGTGGACAGAAGAACTCAGTTGAAGAACAAAAAATAATTTCACTTGGTCCAATTCAGCTCTGAATTCAGTCTCGCGACCATCTCAAACTAATTCCAGTGGAAACTCAAGTCTCTGTGAGGAAACTAAATCAGTTCCTGGAAGCCCAACTGCAGGGAATCATCTCATCCATGTTCTGATTGGTGATGTGCAGTGCTGGTGATCCTCAAAAGACTTGATTTACCGTAAAATTTAATTTAAATGTACCTGGTCTCTGTTGGAGGGCAGCAGAAAAGTGCTGAAGACGCAAGAAGTACAGTTGTCTTGATTCTCATGAAGGACATGGATCTGCTAATTGCTAACTGCTAACTACCCGTTGTCATTTTTTATGAAGTAGTTAATGGCACGGTGAAAACAAGTGAGATTTATTTGTGTAATGCATCCCTCCTATGAGCAGCTAACAGCGTGCTAACTGTCCACGTCCACAGCTGTGCTCCATCACAGCCACTCTGGCAGCTACCTGCTCCGCCAGCGTCACCTCCACCAGTTGACACCAGCCCCCTCCAGGTGTTGATGTGTGTGAAGTCACCTGGAAACAGCTTGTAGCGGCGGTATCAGCAGGGCGCAGGTTGCTGCTGAGCCCAGGAGGCTGTGATGGTGGTGGGGGTGTCACGTTGTCATGTCTCAGACGGATCACAGGTGACTAACGCTCCACGACATCAGCTGCTTCCTCACATACACAACTGCACACCTGATGCTCCTTTCTTCTCCCAAATGTCTTTTTATTGAAAATGAAAACGAGTTAATAATAGGAGTTTTTGATTTTTGAACATCATCTACTACTAGATTCAGCTGGACCTGGACTCACCTGGACCTGGAGTCACCTGAACCTGAACTCACCTGGACTTGGACCCTCCTGGACCTGGACTCTCCTGGACTTGGAGAGAACCACAGCACCCTCCTGCAGGGTAGGTTAATTTCCTCGTCTCCAAAGTTATTTAACACCCATCAGACTCAGAGTCATTATTACCTGCTAACCCCCCACCTCCGTCCCGTCGTGACCCCTCCCCACAGACCTTCTGGATCTTTTGGACCTGACTTTGAAAAACCAGCATGTCTCGGAGTCCTAATTAGAACTGAAGTTCGCTGCGTTACAACGGTGGAGTTTCACCTGGAGCTGAGAGCCTCAAAGACGTGATGGACATGTAGAGGAGTGAGTCTGCTGTGACCTCAGGTGGTGGTGGTGCTGCTGGTGATGGTGGGGGGGTTGAGGGGGTTAAACATGGACGGAGACAGCCTTGGTCTCTGAGCCATGTTGTCTGGAGCGGCAGCGTGGAGGGTATTTCTAAGTCAGCATGTGGCTGGTAAACATCAGCATCCATCAGAGGTGTGTGTGTGTGTGTGTGTGTGTGTGTGTGGGGGGGGGGAGGTGGTGGTTTAATTTTCCTTAAAGTTGCTCCTGAGAAATGTCTATTGCTTCATTTGCCTAATTA
>JBAMYA010009361.1:0-17731 GCA_037176975.1 Arrhamphus sclerolepis | reverse complement strand
AGAGAGACACAGAAACACACACACACACACACACACACACACACACACACACACACACACACACACACACACACACATACATACACATAATAAATGACGTGCAGCAATATCTGCTAAACATTTGCACATCAGCAGTCTGTCTAATGGTTTCCATGCAACCAGTGGTGTGTTGTGTTTGTCCTTAAGGCTGTGCTGCTCTCATTTCTCTATATTCAATTACTCAATTTTGCTATAACTACATTGTAGAATAGCATTAAATGTATCTGAGCTCTATCTGTCAAATCTTAAAAAGCCAGCATTCTTGGCCTTTAAAATCACATGTAAGACTGACCACAAGATCAGGAATAACCTGCTCTGATTGGATCATGTTTAAATTTAAAATGATAACCACGGACAGGCAGAATACACAGATATTCATTAGCAAGAAACTCTGTTTGTACGGTCAAAGAAAAGATGATCTTAGCTTTTAAAGGCAACAACACCGGAAAAAAAAAACACGAAACCAAGAAGATTTCAAATAACAGAGAGCAGTTTGTACGGCACCATATCAAAAGACAAACAGAGAGCCTGACAAGTCATGTTGTACTGACCCAAATACAGTAATCACTGAGCTCCAACAGTTCCTCTGGAAACTGACAGCAGATGTATCTGATGCAATTACTTCTGTCACAAGTTCTGATAAATGGGTCAGAAAGCTGTCTCAGGTCAACCAGAAAAGAAAAACAACAACTGGTCAAACAGGGACTGCAATGAGTGGATTTTTACTGGACACCTTTTTTTTCAGATTGTCATTTTCCTCACACTGTAGATTTAATTGTTTTTACATATCACTTCACCGTCTGACTAGGACGACTAGTTAATGCTTTAAAATACAGCTCTGCTATGAGTTCAGTTCACTTCTTTGGCTCTCGTTAATATGCTGCCTTCAGCTCTCATGTGCTTTATCAGTGTGATCCACAACTAATGAGAAGAAATCTAATAAAACTCACCAAAACCTCTCATTTCCTGTCATGGAATTTTCTTAGGAATATATAAATAAATATGTGAAGCTCAGCACAAAGAGCTGCATTTTATCTTTTTTTTTTTCATTTTTCATATTACTAAAGCATATTACTGTGTTCAAAAATATTTACTGAGAATTGATAGACAGACAGACAGACAGACAGACAGACAGACAGACAGACAGACAGACAGAGCTCTTTCCACTCTACTAATGGAAACATACGACCTACATGGCAGAATTTCAACTGTGTTCTGTGTAAACTCAGATTAAAATGTCTCACATCTACAATATCCTGTCTGGAAAAAATAGAATATAAGTGACTTGTTAAAGCAAAAGCTGATTTTAAAGTTCACCTGCATCGTAGTCGTCATCCAGGATGGCTTTCTGCTGGAGTCTCTGCAGCTTCAACATCATGGATTCAATCTGACAGCAGACAGAAGCCCAGACAGGTTACTCAACAGTCCACAGAGCAATGCCCTTTAAACGGTCACCACAGGCCCAAAAAAAGAAAGCCTGGGTGCAATGACCGTCGTTCCAGATCAATCAGCAAATCCAGAAATGTGAGTGAGAATTCATAACCACAGGTGACATGCTCGGACTGTGTTTTTATTTTTTTAACTTGGTGAACCAGACGAGGACCTTCACACATCACAGGGTGATTCTTTGTTTTGTAAGCATATCATTTTTTTTTTTTTTGGACCCATCTCCAGTCATCCTGTCCAAGTTAAACACAGGGTGGGTTTATTTCTTCTGGTCTTTAATATTCAAATTACATAAAAAGCCCACTTAGCTTTTTATAAGTTATGACTAAAAAGCTTAATGTTTAAGTATACAGTAAAAATCAGTATGACCTAAAAAAAACAAAACTCCAGACATGCTTTTTTAGTTTGATTTGCTTTGGAAAATATCCTATGAGAATACATGTGTTTGGGCTTCAGTGTAAAACTATGAAAAGTGATTCCAACTGCAGCTGTGCATGCCGTTCCCACATGAGGACTCCATCAAGCTCACCTTGGTGTAAGTGCGGTTGTTCTGGAGGCGGTCATGCAGAACACCCTCATACTTTTTCACCAGGTTGTCCCAGCCTTGCTCTGAGCCAGGTGTGGCACTCTCATAACCAGAGGTGTAAGAGGAGGCGGAGGCCGTGTCTGAGTCCACTGACAGCGAGGAAGTGACCTCTATGTCAAGAGATCGGGACTCACAGTCGGGCAGGTGGGACGTTTCCTCCTTGCCACCCCAGCGTCGTTCTCGCCAAAACCTTCCGCCTAATGACAGCTCCTCTTTTTGTACCTGCTTGCCTGGAGCCAAGGAGGCCGGTGAGTGGACAGGGGTTGACTGCTTCAGTAAGTTGAGCTCAGAGGAAGGAGCGTCTGCTTTAGGTTCTGGTACGAGTATTTGATTTAGTGGCTCGTGTTCATGTGCTGGTGAAGTGGCTGTGACTGTCCTCTGGCTGCTGTTGAGGGACTGTTGGATGAAACTGAAACTGGAGTTAAAGGAGTCCTCGGGTGAAGACTGGAGAGCCGGGCAGGGACTTAACCTGAGTCCATTCTGTGTCACTGAGGACCGACACGGATAGCTGGGCGTACTTTGACTGGGACAACTGTACGCAGGGGGACAAGGATGGCTAACAGAGCAGATAATGTTTTTACTCTTCGAGGAGCTACATGTCAGTTTATGCTGCTGATTCATTGAGGGCACTTTAATGGCAGGAGTTAGACTGAGCCGTGAAGCACTGTTTGCTTCAATTACGTCAGCCTGACGCACAGATTTTCCGTTCCTAATGCAAGTGGTGCTCTCATCCTCCTCCTCTTCCTCCTTCTGACCACGAGCAGCGCCCTGCAGCCGAGACTGGTCTCCTCTCATGTACCCTGGTCTTCGGTGGAGCCTCTTACGCCCAGAGCTGCCAGCTGTCCCTGATGCTCTGCCACCTGTCGATGCAGAGATTAACCGTTAAGCTGGACAACTAGCTCATAAGGAAGATAAAGTGTGAGCTCATCGAGATGGCAGGATTAACTTCACAATGATGGACCACAGTAAAAATGGGTAATACAGTAATAAATGCACCAATTACACAATAATATAGAAGACTGCAAAGTTTATACCCTCACTGGGTGGTGTAACAGGAGTAAAATGACTTTAACCCTGTCTCAACCCACCTCTCTTAGAGCGAGCGTCGCTAACTGAATGAAAAACAAGCTGTGCAGCTGTGTGACATTTCCCACAGTTCTGCTCCAGCTGTTGGGAAATACCGAAGCCACACAGTCATATTTGAGTTAAGACACGCCCTTTTTTTTGTGGAAAAGTGGCCACATGAACAATTATTCATGGATGTTCCATTTGAAAACAGAGCCACACAGCTCAAACCCGATCTGATGTTCAAACAATGCTGAAACTGCTCAGATGTCAAACTGGAAAGTGACAAGCGTCGCATCATATTTAATTCAGGCGGAACAAATGTTTGAGAGGGAAGAAAAGAAAATTTAAATTTTTCTTTGAAGCCAAAACTGAAATACCAGCATGGGCTGGACTGATAAAAACTATTTTAAATATTCAAACTATTAGAATCTGTTGACTTTTTTTTTACCTTTGTAATCTTATTGTGAAGCACTTTGTGAGTTTTTCTATGTGAAAAGTGCTATATAAATAAACTTTACTTTTTTTACTTTCTTACCTCACTGAGCACATGAGACACACCCTGAGAATAAACTGCTTTTATTGAAAATTAGAGCTTGGCCACTACAGGAGTTAAAGCATCAGCTTTTGGAGATGATAACTTTGTACTGCACAGCTGACAGACCTTCTGCAAAGTTGAAGGAGGTGATATTATGTGGGACCACGACCAACGTAACACTCTAACATATTACTACGCTGTTTGGGGCTGCCTGGGTCTTCCACATTCACGGAGCAGCTCAGATTTGAAGCAGACTGTGACATCACAGATCCAGGCCCAGACTTGTCCAGCCTCCTCATTTTTATATCCACCCAGGTTTGCATGACGCTCCATTCGTCTAATCTCAAAGCTGCAATACCAATTTCAAAAGAGGCGCGCCCCAGTGAAGTGTCTTAACTCCACCCACTGAAACTGGCTGATTGAGACGTAAAAACGTGGCCAAAAGGGTCTTTTGTGCTAAACTCTCTAAAATAGACATGTCATTGAGACCTCTGGGAATTGTGTCAACCTTTGAAAAAAGATGAGAAATGTTGTCTCTGGTGGAAAATATAATTTATACATCATTCTGCTGATTTTCAAAATGAAAAACCTGTGATGAAGAACATGACCTGACTTATTCAAACGTCATCTGAATCTAGCTACAGCTTTTCTAGAAAGAACGTCTGCAGATCATGGTAGTTTTTCTGTACATTTATAAAGGTTGCAGTGAGATAAACATTTGTCACAAATCAGCAGGCTAAAAAAAAGTGTTAAATGTTATAAAATGTACACAAAATTTTAAAATGAGTAATAAAAAAACTGTAGCTTTACAACATGCATATTTTAAGATAAAGATGATCCTGAGTCAGTTTTGAAAGACGAGATTTTAAAAGGAACACTGATGGAGAAAAAAGATGCAAATACAAATGAAAGGTTTTTGACCATATGCTAAGCCACTTTTAAATAACTGTAAAAACAAGATGCCAAGTAGTAGCAGGTATTTGATAACTTGATGTTCCAGGTGGTTTGCTTCACATAAAAGATCTGGGAAGTTTTCCGTAAAGCCTTTTGGAAAAGGGCAAACACTTTCAAAACATACTTAGCTGAGGACTGTTCAAAGAATCTGTCTATCAGAATAACAAGATAACCTCAACCAATCTGATTAAGAGTGCAGTGAGGGTGAGTATAAACAGTAAATTGCCATGTAAATTGCAAACCACACAACCAAAACAAGAAGCTAAAAGAAAATGGAAACAAAGTTGTGATAAGATGATTTAAAATGTCCAATTTTATTGGATTCATCACACACACACACAAAAAAAACTTTCACTGATTTGTCCAGCTGTAAACGTATCTTGTGCAACGCAGCCCAGCAGGAGAGGTTTGTGTTTGGATGATAAAGGCCAGTTTGTGTCTGGAGCTTGACACCTGCTGCAGTGTCACATGACTAATACATATAAAGTGTAGGATTCAGAGGCGGAGGCAGGCTGAAATGTAGGGAATCAACAGCCTCTTTGTGTACAGCTGCGCTGCCCTCTCTGTCCCTTCTGGCTCAACTCTCTCTCCCCACTCATGCACACACCAAAAATACACAGACACACTAACACTTTTGTGCTCAAAACAGTGAGATCGGTCATGTCTTTGTCTCTGTAGAACCCTGTGTGGTATCTTAAAAATCTTGAAGCTTCACTGACAAAAAACAAACAAGTACAGTAATGGAGTACTACTATCTCCATTACCATCCTCCTGATCTGTATCTGTATTTGAAGTGGATTAGGGGTCTCTGTCTGCAGCTGTGTGGACAGCAATGCAGGACATCAAACATTATACGAGCACTAAGCAGCCGCAGTCCGCCATTCAACACCCTGTGACCTCCTGTGATGTCACTTTTCATACATCCCATCTGACCAGAGAAGAGGAGGAAGCACAAAGACACACCACTGAAGACAGTTGGGACGTTGGGCTGATTCACAATGTGAGGGACATCGGAGGGGAGGGGGGCTTCTGTTCTGTCAAGACAGAGGATTCTGTTCAATAAGAGTTTTCTGTCCGCAGGGACCACCATTCTAAAGCTCAGGTTACACGCGGCTTCATCCATTAGCGTCGCTTTGCAGACGTGGCCACTGTTGCTCAACCGATTTCAGAAACCCAACCCTCACTGTAGATACCAAATACAACCGCGCAACATCCACCATCTGGTGTGGTCATGGTTATTATATAAAGCACTCTCTGAGGAGTCAAACAGCCTGGCAGCTCAAAGTAGGAGAACTTCTCGGTGATGCTGCTTCACTTCAGTTAAACAAAGACAGCTTTTCCCAGTAAAAGGGAAGGAAATGCCGAAGGGTTCATTCTGTGCGCGTGTGTGTTTGTGTTTTGGGGGCATTTACATCACAGCCTTTCAGAGCTATGTCATTCCCGGCTTCCTGTTAGGCTTTGAGCTAAAATGGTTCACCAGGAATTATGGTTAATTTTTTTTGATTTTTAAAAAACAAAACAAAAGCCCTTTGTAACTTGTTGCTTGTGTTGAAGTAATTCTGCACAAAGTCTGAGAAAGTGAAGCATCAGCGCCACAAGAGGCACAGTTATTTACCTTTGAAGATTAAAGAGGCCCTACTCGGAGCTCTTTGGTTAAACACTGCATCCTATTGGCTGCTAAAAGTGCTTCAGCCAAAGAACGGAGGAATGCAGAGGATCTCATAAAAACACAAGCATTTGAAGGACACGATCAGCACCGACACAAGTAGATCTGCATTTCAACAACCTCCTGACTAGCAGCACTGCTCAGCAGACACTTGTGACCAGCCACAGCTGCAGGAATGGGGAAGTGAAAGTCAGCCACTTCCATCTATCGGAAAATAAGCCTGTTTAGTCGACAGGAAACGTAACTATGCTGTATGACATTCCAAGATTGCATCTCTGCTCTGCTCTCGTAAGACGTTTATAAGCAAATGGCGCCGTTTCCTGTTCGGTCACATGAGGATCATAAAGCAAACGACTATGGAACAGTTGAAGCTCTGGTGATGCACCACGCCAAATCAGAAAAAGTTGGCACAATAGAGAAAATCCAAATTTAAAAAGGAATGCAGTCATTCCTACATTTACTTTTTTATTTCTTTGCAGACGGTCTGAGCCCAAGATATTTCTCAACAGCTAACTTGAATGTGTTAATATTCATCATTTTTAAAATTCCAAGTCTGCAAAACCATCCAAAAAAAGTTGGGAAAGGGAAATTTAGTGCTTGTAAGGAGGTGAAAGAAAAAAAAAAGAATTACATTATTTCAAAAAGGTGATGGTCAAGATGTTATGTGATGATTTTGTGCAGAATCAGTGTCCGTGTTTGCTTCCAAGCTAAGATGAGCAAAGGATCTCCACTTTGGTAACAAATGTGTCAGAAAAAAATAATAATCAGACCGCTTAAAAACAGCGTTATTCAAAGAAAGATAAGAAATTATTTGTATATTTCTCTTACAACCGTGCATAATGTCATGAAATAATTCAAAGGACCTGTAGGAAATGCAGTGCGGAAACACCAAAGGTGCAAACCTCAACCTCTGATCATCTGGACAGCAGCTCAACAGGAAGCCGATACAAATACACGAGGCAGGAAAACTTTGGGAAATCTACGATATGAAGCCACATTCAAAAGTGCCACTTAAAACTTTACTGTTGAGAAAAAAAGGCATTATATTAAGCTTGTGAAGAGGGAGCACTGATGTTCCTGGGCTCAGAGGTATCTGGGACCATCATATATTGAAAATTTGTACTGTGGTCAGACAAATCAGTTTTCCCGATCTTTCTTTTTTCGAAATGTGCACAGAGTGCTCAAGATGAAGGAATGTTATCAGGAACAAGTCCAGAAGCCTGGCTGTTATGGTCGGGGGTGGTGTCAATGCCCTTGACAAAGCTCACTGGAGATCCTGTGAAGACACCATCATGCAAGAACGTACACTGAGATTTGACATGCTGATATTTATAAACAAATGAAATTAAGTTAAATATCTTCACCAAAGAAATAAGAGACAAAGGAACTGTAAGAATAATCTTTTTTTTTTTTTTGCTTCCAAGTCATCCCAACGTTTTCATCTCTAATCATCTGTTCAGCTTCTATACCCACTGCATCCCACTCAGGGTCGTGTGAGATCGAAGCCCATCACCGCTGTCTTCAGGTGAAAGGAGAGATACACCCCGGAAAAATCACCAGTACATCACAGAGGGAAACTGTCACACACACACACAATTTAGTATCCAAAACTTAAACCTTATGTGAGGGTAGGGAGGATACACTGCTGATCACACTGCTCCTCTGAGGGAGCAGCTTGTTTTCAGACAGCTACAGAAAGAAAATGTACCACATGTCATTATAATATCTCTTCAGTTTTTCCATTTCCAACTCCTCATCTGCTGTGTATAACTTGTCCCCCTACAGGTTGACTGGTGGGGAGTCTTGACCTCTATGACCTGGGCATCTGGGAACCTCCACAGACTTTTTCCAGAAACTGCAGTTCAGTCAAGTGAAGCCGCTTTTTCCCCACAATAGACAGATTTTTTCCCCCCTTTTTTCTGATGTAGACTTGATTTTCTGTTAGATGCATCATTGTAATCATCATCAAAACTATAATTAATTTATTTTGTACCACAGTGGCGTGAGGCCCCTGATAGGAATTCAGGCCAGCATCTCAAGTCTCTGCAGACAATCACGGGTTAGTGTGAGAACAGAGGCTGAGAGTTTTAAAAAATGTTTCTTTACCTTCAGTGACTTCGCAGTGGTGAAACAGTGAGTTATTGTGACATTTCAGTCCCATCAATCCAGCAAACATCTTGTCAGTGATGAGCAGCTAGCTGGTCGGATTCAGAAGAGAGCCAGATCCCGGTTCTCCGGAGTTACATCGACCATGTTTGAGGAAAAACCGGAGCCAAGCACAGTCACTGATCTCATTTCCGTTGTGGAGGTAAACTCATGCTGTTTTCTTTCTTTTTTTCCTCCCTCCACTTCTGAATAATCTAGGAAAGCTGCTTTGGTGCGTTATCTTTTATCCATAACTAATATTTCCAGATGAAGAGCTGTTGATGTTGAGAGTTGTTCATCAGATCAGATTTTCACTTTCTTCCTCTGCGGAGAACAAGTGGGCTAAGTTGTGCGTAAACAGGCGGTCTGGAGAGAGAGAAAAAAAGTTGGTCCTCGTGTCATGTTTCCTCCCTACAAAAAGAAAAAAAAACGGACATTATCCGTTGGCGGGGTGTTCTGGTCGGAGCAGGAGCCGAGACAAGCCTGAGTTGTGGCACATCGATCAGTGATCAGTAATCCGTTAGTCGCTGCGCTCTCTGCGTCATGCGTCGTGGTGGGGCAACGTGAGGAGCTCCTACGTGTCCAGGAATTTGACTCCAGACTCCTCCACACCGACTCATAACCCCATAGGACAGCCTATGAATGCTGGAGCGGACAGATAACCGGATTAAACCCTGCAACTGCTTGTGTTTATGCATGTTTTATTTTAAGATCATTACAGATCAGCAGGAGGAGGAGGCGATTATCGCAGACTGCTGTTAGTGTCTCTGGTAATGGTTGGCTATAAGCGCACATTGTTTCAAATAATTAACCCTTCATATGTACGGAATAATTAGAACGTCAGTTTTGCATGATGGTGACACTCCTGCATTCATTAAACTGTTGTTAATTACTAACAGAGGAGAGAAAAGCTTAGAGACCACATATAGAGCACAGTCTTTTCTTCCTGTTCACACATTTCCAAAGGCTTCTTTCATTCGGTCTGGCTGGCTGATGGACAAGATTCTACAAGATTTAAAAAAAAAAAAGCTCAGTCCAGAGACAGAAGAGTGCTGCAGAGTATGAGTTACTCTACGATGGAGACAGAAGTACTCGTTTTTTGGCAACCATGCAGAGTGAAATCACCTGCAAACTATTAAAAGCTTGATGCACTTATGTGTTTCTGTAGACAAATCAGCCGACTGCCTGTAGATGGCCTGAAGCTTGGGACTGTGGACTGTTTGGCTTCCAGGGGAAGTCCTTTTTCAAAGAAAACACGCCTCACATGCCAAGTAAACCAAAGTGGTGATGAGGTTTATAACTCCAACCCTGACAACAAACAAACAAACAAAAGAGGTTGCAGGCCTAGAGCAACACAAAGACAATCGTTTTCTGAGTCAAAATGCTGCTCCTCTGGTTTCTCACACCAGCCCATATTATTTTTCCTACTACGTCTAAAGATTCACTTTAAATTTAATAGGAATTATGCGATTGAATGACCCAAATCCAGGAGTCAGGAGTAATAGAATATTTTATTAGGAAAAAACACTACTACAGCAAGATATTAGAAGCAATCCCAAACTCAAAATGTAGGAAGTGGGGAGAGCTTAGACAGAAAAGCTTAATAACTGACTGGTGCAACAGAGGAGCATGACAAAGGGACTGAAAAGGGGATTAAGAAACATGGGACTCTACAGTAGCTGTACACAAGCTGATAAGGCACAGTGCAGCTAGCACAGCAGATCAACAAAAGAAATGAGACTACAGGGGGAAATAAAATAAAATAGAATATCAAGCTAAAATAAAAAAAAATGAGTCCAAAAGAGAACGTGCACCAGTAAAGCAAGAAAACATACATAGCCTACATAAATAACAGGACCGATTGATACTGAAAATCAAAATCCCACAGACCATGGCAGTAAATTATTACAGCTCATATGAAACAGTGTTATTATAGAAGACTGTATGACAGACTTTTACTAAAAAGAGCTGGTAGCCACTATTTGTATTTCCCCATGACCCACATTTAGTAATAGCTGAGCCCAGATTCATTCAAACCCAATCTTTGATTGATATAGATCTAATAATTATTTGACTGCTAAAGTTAAATAATACCTGAATGCGGCGAATGATTCCACTCACTCCTTTCATTTAACATCTTTTGGAGATTTTATTTTTATTTTTTATGTTGCATAAGCTTTCTCATAAAATATTCTACAGCTTGATATACTTAAAAAATAAAATAAACTGACCACTATTTTTCAGCGGGTTTCGTGTTACTGTTTTTGTTAAGAATTTTCTTTCATAAAACAAAATACTGCTAATTAATAGGATTGATGAGTGAATAAGTCTTCCATCATCTTACCGTACAAAAGCCATGTAATGCAAAAAAATGGCCGGCAGGTGGCAGCCTTATATTACAAAAGAAGCCTGGTCTAAGGGTCTCAAAGTGTGGCAAAACTTAAAACTTTTTAATACATAAACGTCATGGCTCATATTAGTCACAAAGCCACATTTATCATAAAGTTATTACCTTTTTTTAATCCTCCAAGCTTTAAGAAGACGTGTAAACAGTTATTTAAGGGACAGAAAATGGAAACTTAATATAGTCCTTTATAAAATCTGACTCAAAGTAACACAACCTAATTAATCTGGCTATTTAATTGTCTCTTAAACTCAAATTGAAGCCACCTTTTACTGGCTCTGCATTAAACAGTCATTCCTTTTGGCCATCGTCAGACACAGGAGAGATCAAATACCTCAAATACCTAGATAGTGACAATAAAGGCCATCAGTTGATGAGGAAAAAGCAGGATATCACATCTCTTCCATTAATAATCACCTGAATGCTCTGACCCTGACTTTGAATTTATGTCATTATACTGTGGAGATTGTTTGAAGAGCAAATGAGGAGGAAAAAAAGGTTGTGTCTGCGTGTCTTCCAGTGTACAAAGGTCGCATGTCCCTACCACATACAGTGTGGTTAGAGCAGGCAGCCAATGGTTCCACCTTAGATTATCTGTGTGATAGAGGGGGAGGGCAGGGAGAAAATAAAATAAACACACGTTATCAAAGCAGCTTAAAGTCTGGGAGAGCCTGGTATATTTGGCACAGAACCTTTATTCATGCAAAACAACTGAAGTCATCAGATCATTATCAAAGAAAAAAAACATTGTCTACTGTAACACAGCAATTATTGTAAAAATTAAAAAAGAAAACAAAAAACACTACATAACCAAGAATGTCAGAAAACATATTTCAAATCCATTTAAAATGCAAACATCAAGGTAAAGCAACACTAAACACCACACAGAACCCCAACAGCGCTTTAGAAAACAGCGGCGCAGGATTAAACCACTCCCTCCTCTGGGTCCATGTGGGTGGTCCTACTGCAGAACACGTCAGCCAGCATGTGCTTCGGGATCTCTGAGCCGCGCACTTGCAAAGTGTAGCAGGCGTCCTCAACTTTGCCCAAGCTCTGTCGCAGCGTGTGCAGCTTCTTAGACACCTCGTAGGGGCCCGTGTTCCCGATGAAGGAGAACCCGTCGTGGATCTGCCGCAGGAACTGGCTCAGCTGGAAGGGCGTGTCTATGTCACCGTTGCCCACACTGCTGATGCACAGTCGCATCAACTCCCCCGTAAGGTCGGCTACGCCCAGCAGGTAGTCAGATGGCGTCACCTGGAAGGTCAGCACCTGAGCTCCTGGCGGGAGGGCTTCAGCTGAGCCCTGAGATGAAAGCAGGATGACAAACGTTATCAAGATGAGACAAACCACACTGGTAGCCCAGCAAGCTTTCAACACTTTTAAAGATTCATCTTAAAAGGACAGACTAGGATACATGTCATTCAAAATATTTAATTCAAGCAATTTTGTGTATATGTAAATGGACATCCACAGACTTTTAAAATGGCAATGAGGGTTGATGGATTGAAGTTCTAGAGGCAGGGCCACATGGGCATTGACCCCCCGCTAAGGTCTGTTAGGCATCTTTCCTCACTATCGAGCCCACTGAGGCTTAAATGCGCTACTCGAAGACGGCGTAGTGAGTGGTAGTGCAGTTGTGAGCTCATATCAGTCTTGTTGAAAATCCTCACTTATACTACCAAACCCGACATTAACAACTGCAAATCTTAGGAATGGGTGGGGGAAACACACGCAGGGGCTGCAAAAGCAACAAAGCTAATAACATCACAAGTATAACGTGAAAGGGATGGGGCGACCAAACACGGCAAAATTGAACCAGAGGATACGATGGTCGGTGAAAGGGAGCAACGGCGCAGTCAGTGAGTTCATTAGAAATAGCGATGAAGAAATCAAGGAGATTCAGGGTCTAAACAACAATTCACAGGTGGTAAGACTCAAGCGTCAGGTATGAGGAATGGGAAACGGAAATGCAGAGATAAACAGCAGCTATTATACAGACCTATACTCACTCATAAAAATAAAGAAAATACACATAGATATTCATCCACAATAGTATATTCAGAAAAATGTGTGGCCTTATAAAGTTCTTAATCACAAGAGACTAGTAGAGTTCATGTTAATGTGCTGGTCTAGACTGAGGAGGAATCCATCAGTTGGATGTTATTCTAGAGACTGGCCCTTCATGAAGATGAGGACTTCCCAACCACCTGCCAAGAAGAGCACAGGGGGAACAGAGACACCCCCCAGGTGGAAATTATTTTTGGTGTTTTCTTGTTAAATGTGCTCGTAGTTTAGGTTTATACTGCTTGGGGATGCAACTACAACCAATGTCTAACTATGATAGCAAAAAATGTCAAAGTTATGTTGCTAAACGTAAATGGCCTAAATATACTTGTTAAGAAAAAAAAGTAATAACCAAAGTGAAAAAAAGTTAGATGTTGCATGTATAAAAGAGACTCACTTATCCCAAAAAGAACATGACGCAAGAACACAAGTTCAAGAAAAAAACAAAACGCGTTTGACAAAATTCTTGAAAGTGTCACTAGGAGAAATGGGTCTGATTGTTATACAGAGGAGCCTGAACCCATTTGAAAAAGACTGCACACATTACTCAGCAACCCTTTAGTTCACTCAAGGGTAGATTCTTCCCTTCTCCGGGAAGTGATGACCACCCTGCAGAATGGTACAAAATACTTAAGGAAGAACTAATAGCAATGCTCCAGACTTCCTTTAATTGGATTCCAACTTGGGCAGAAGCAATAATAACAATAAGTCCCAAACCAGATAAACATAAGAGTGAATGCCCTAACTACTGACCAATTTCAATGTTAAATATAGACTACAAACTATACACAAGTTATCTCCAAAAGTTTGAATACATTTCTTCCAGACTTAATAGATGAAGATCAAAAGGGTTTTATAACCAGGTATCAAACCCATAACATTAGCAGAACCTTACACCATAAAAAAGGCACAAAAGGAAAAACTGAGTACAGTCGTGAAGAGCATCAATGCTGAAAAGGCATTTGACTGTGTGAATTGGAGGTATTTATAAATAGTTCTAGAGTGGCTGGGACTCAATGACAAAAATCAATACACGTGATTAAAACACTGGTAAATTTCACCTACAAACATCCACAAGACAAGGAACCAAGAAGGATGGAGTTAAAATGTCTTTCAAGACAGAATGACATAGAAAGGTGGTCTACCATAACACTTCAATTAATAACATTTCAATTCCAAAATCGAGATAGTCAAAATGAATGTCCTTCCCAAATTTCTTTGTTCCAATCACTACCTATAGAGGTCCCTCCAGACCAATTTACTAAGTGGGATACATTAATATCTGGTGTGTATTTTTGGGAGCGAGGCTTTATCTTTGTTGTTTTACAGATGGAAATGTGATGGGGAGTGATATTTATCTTGTTAAATTACTGCTAGTAGCGAGCAAGTAAGAAAGAAACAAAAAAACAAGGAACTGGCTGAAGATAGAACCACCTGCAAACGATCAATATTGAACTATTACAGAAAACATTTATACAATGAAAAACTGACACACAAACTGCGATTACAAGAAGCACAACTGGACATAAAATTGGGAAAAATGGACAAGCTGCAAAATGCTGCAATTACTACAGAATGGCAATGCATAACTGGATATTAAAAATAAGTAATTTGAACTATTGAAGGAAGAAAATCTGTTTGAACTTAACTGTTAATGTTATGAATGTTTATTTGTGTGTATTTGTGGGAAAAAAAAATGTCAGTGAAAAAAAAAAAAATGCGCTACTCTACCCTGGCCTCACTTTGTGTGCCACTGTCAGACTGATAAGTCGCTGTCCTTCCCCTGACTGGCCCGTACTGTTGTGTCATGTTGGAAAAACACAGTGAATATCATACCAAATGGGCAATTTCCACCATGACGCAGGATTATGGGTGAACAAAATAATGTACTGGCACAATCCAGTAAGACGGCATGAGGCTGAATAAACATAACTGTTTCTCTTCAAACATGTTACTTTGGTATCCCTCAGTCCCTGGAACTCAGAGCTAATGCTGCTGGACTGAATTGGACTTCACTTACAAAGCCACACACACCTTTGAGTTCCCCTTTGTTTTAACAGGCTTTCTCAATCAATAGAAAATTTAATTGTTGGGCTGGTCTATAATATGTTGATGCTGCAGCTTCATCAGGATTAGTACACCTTTCACTGAGGGTACCAAGAGTCAACTTGAGTGATAGTCAGTGGCACAGCAAAGAAGAACTGCAGACCAGGTAATAAGACTTAAAAACTATTTACAATGAAGTCATCCCCAATTTTCGTCTAGAAAACTTATATAATGTTAAGATTTTAAAGAGGAGTGTTTCTTGATATGACATACTGGTGGAAACTGAGAATTAGCCAAATCCCAAACCATTCAGTCGTGTTTCAGTTCAGTGAGTCTGATAGTCAGAGCTTCAATCAAATACCCGACGATTTGGTAAAACAATGCTTTTATTAAACTGATTCTGGTGATTCTGTACACTGAAAAGAAAGGCCATGCTCATTACTTGGCACAAGCAACACAAAATGAAATGCTGATATCCAAAACCTTCCTTTTACCTTGACACTGCATCCAGCCCCATTCAGATCTACTTGGTTGCAAAAAAAAAAAATGAGGCCAGAAATCTGGGGCCAAGGCAGCCTGGGCTGGCACTGTTACACCCTGGAAGTTAAATTGGCCTGGCTCATCTTTAATACGCTTGGCTTTGGTTCAGTAGCTGCCCCCTCAAGAGCTGCTGTCCTGTCACTCGTCTGTTCCGTGTTCCATGACCAACGATCAGATGCAAAAGCTCCGAATTAAAGTCAAAGTTCTATTGACCCTCATGTAAAAATAACCCAGCTGAAATAAACATATTGAGCCTCTCTCTCTCCATAGCTATTTCATATCCATGACCAGTGCACTAGGCATGAATCATTATGGGCCTTGTCAGTTGAAATTATGTTAAGCCATAGATTTATGCATATTTAGGGGTGTGTTTTTTTGGGTGACAGCTTCATAAGAGTTTATCTTGCCAGATGGCTAGCTGTCGATACTGATTCCAGTTGTTGATTCCAGTAAACAATTACATTATCCAAGTCTTCAGATAAGTTAAAAACAGTACTTTATCCTCGCAGGATGACTCCAGTAGGATTTTGAGCTGAATTTTAATGATCAATGCTATTCTGATAGTTGATCTGTGAATAACATAACCCCCAGACATGATCCAAATATTTCTGTGGGATATTGACCAAAACATGTCAAAGACATGGACATTGTGTCCTGAGGTAGTAATAAGACATTATATACTTTGGAAAATAAACTATTTAATATTATTTTTAAAACAGGAAATTATGAGCACTCAAAGCAAAGTTGTATGCTATTTCAAATTACACAACCCATTAGCTGTTGTTAAATACTTAACATGCAGACAAGAGAGGTGGTATTAACATAATTCACAGCAGGAAAAGTGATTATAGGTTAGGGTTAGATTTTGTGCCTTTGATGATGTCAGATATGTTATATGAGGTGGCGTGGCAATAACAGTTAAAAAATGAAGTCATGATGAAATGTACCTTTGGATCTGTCTTCTCCTCTCTCATGAACACCAGTTTGGCATTGATCTCCTCCAAGCTGATAAGATTCCGATGACGGATGTAGTGGAGGAACGAGATGGCCTCCACATATTCCTGGATACCTAATGAAATGCCATTATAAAAAAAAAATGATTAAAATAAAAAAACAACACACCAGACGTTAGCTAGTATGTGTAGATATTTAAAGGGTTGAGCTGCATAAATCAATCTTGCACTTCTTTGCAATTTCTAAATAAAATACTTCAGTTACCAAAAATAAGGTCCAGCGTTTATCCAATGAGCACAACACATATATAACAACTACACTATTTGTATACTATAGATCACGGATGAAGATAATCATTAAAATAGAAGCTGTTTCCTTTCTCTGTTGTTTGATAGAACAGTTGTGATTTTTCTTTTTCCTTTGTGGGGGATGAGATGAGCCCTCATTTGTTTTCAGCTCCCAAGTAGACAACAATCAAATAATCGCAGGACGGAAGACTTTGTGTCTGAAGTTTACTTTCGGAGCAGCAGCTGAACTTCAAAGAGCCTCCTATGTCCTGGCAATACGCTACACACAGCAGGCAGGATGATGTGCTTCATCTCTTCCTTACTCAAGGTAACGTTCACGCAGATGCTCCTGTTGGCATCTACATCATGGGGCTAAAGACACTGAACCAAGTAGCAGCATTTCACTAAGAACAGTTGGTAAGGACACAAAAAGCAACTCATCTGCCTTTAATGGTTTACTCGTCTGGCATCCTTCAAAGCCTCTAGCATATACTGTATTTTCTTATTAAGCTTTTAATGGTTGGATTTAATTGCAAGTAGCAAAGATGCGTAGTTGTCCCAGGTGGAGTCTGTTTAAATAATTCAAGCATTCACAGTCCATCACCATCTACAGAGTGAGGTTATGTGCACATGTACAAAAGCTCAAAAAGTTCAAAAGGAAGACAGATACAGAAGTCTATCAATATGTGGTCAAACTTGCACACACCCACTGATGATGATTAGTGCATATCACCTGCTGACATAGGTAACATGTGAGCAATGCATGAGCAAATACAGTCTCCACCCAATCAGTGGTTTTATTGTTTCATTGCAGTGGTTTTTAATTTAACCCTTTATTACAGGGACATTATTTTACCAGCTATAAAATTGTCTGCCCACTCCATAGCTTT
Organism: Arrhamphus sclerolepis; assembly: GCA_037176975.1. Classification (NCBI taxonomy): domain Eukaryota; kingdom Metazoa; phylum Chordata; class Actinopteri; order Beloniformes; family Hemiramphidae; genus Arrhamphus; species Arrhamphus sclerolepis. Next base: position 107 of record JBAMYA010009361.1, on the reverse strand, counting down.
TATTTGACTTTTTTGTTCCCAGTTTTAAACTTTAAGTAACCTCTGCAATATGTTTTCTCAGGATCCACACAAATCCAATTTAATAAAAACTTTAGAGGTTTTTATAT
>JBAMYA010009350.1:0-17731 GCA_037176975.1 Arrhamphus sclerolepis | reverse complement strand
TTAAATAGTTGAGATTAGTGAACCACCAAGTGTGATTAGGGGACCGTCATCCCCATCTGTGGTCTGGTGGCCAGTTCTCCTCTAAACTGTTAAACTGGTCTCCTCTTCAGCTCGCCCGATTTCATCCTCAGAAACTTCAATAAGCCACTCCTCCTGTAAAAGGCGTTCCCACTCGACATTAACCATTCATTTTTTAAAAAGTGCCAGAATTCTAAGTAAAATCATCTGAACCAGCCATGGAAACAGCTTTGAAAAAAAAAAAGTGAAACTCTGCAAAAGGCTACCACTAGGGCGGCGCCACTTCACAAAGTCAAACTGAATTTCACTGAATATGTTTTGTCATAAAATACTGACTTTTACCACATCAAAACTTTTAAACATCAAATAACAATATTATAAAAGTAATTATATAAAACTAAAGTACAACTTACAAAATATTTTTCATTTAATATCACTGTCTGTGTCTTAGATGTCTTAAACTGACTTTTGCAAAACTGCAAACTTTCTAACGTAAAATAATGACTTCATCTCCTAAAATAACTAATTTCGCAATACTGTAAATTTTTATTGTAAATTTAATGCAAAGTCTTTAAAAAAAAAACTTCCAAAATGACCATTTAATGAATTAAAAAAAAGCTCTATTTTTGTTGTAAAATCACAACATCTTGTCATAAAACGTGATTTTTGTCTTAAATCCTGACTTTGGTAAAATCACAAATTTTGGACATGCAGAGTGGAGCTTGAGCGCCACCTTGAGTCCACGTGTGCCTGGATGTGGGCCGTAAAGGTTCTGGAAGGTGTGGGCTCCTAGCTTTCAGAACTGCATCTTCGTCATAACCGTAGAGAGCAGACAGACTTCCTGAAGAAAGCTTTTCTGTGGTTCTTGGAGACCAGCTGGGTCTGGACGTCCTAAAAGCTATTTGCTGAGAGAACTACAGCCTTCAGATGGCAGTTTACCCACGTCCAGGTGCTGAAAGGGGGTTTATGTTCAGAGTTTGAATGGATTCGGCCACACTCCTCCCTGACTCAGTATTTGAAAAATGCTCTGTGGGGGAGTTGGCTCTGGTGGGGGGGCAGTTGTGCTGAGGCTTGGCTGGCTGGTATGCGATGATGTGGACAGATATACCCCAACGACGTCATGCTGCGCTCTTCGAGGGTGAGATGGGGTCAGACGGCAGCCTGGTTTTCATTTGTGGTTCTGCAGCTGCCGTCAGAAATGTGTGCAGTCAAAGAAGAGAGATGAAGCTGTTGTAGATGAACGCTGGACGTCGTTGAAGCTTCATGAATAATACGCACGTCCCCCTTTTGTCACGAGGCTGATCAGCTCTTTCACCACCAAACATAGAAGTCTGCTGATTTTTGTGAGAGTTACAATTTTACAACTAAAACGTTTCTTTTTTTTTGTTTGTTTTATTTCTTAGTTTGTTTGTTTTTGGGGGGGGCTTTTGGAGGGGGGAGGGTTATTTTTTGTACAAAAGTCACAATTCTGTAAAATTGGTGATTCTTGGTGTCAAAAGGTAATTTTGAGAGATTTGAGAGACTTTATTACAAAAATTTATTTTTTACAACAAAAACTTGTGATATTGAAATTAGCAATTTTAGGGAAAAGAATCTTCAAAGAAATTGTATTTTTATTTTTTTATTTTTTGAACTTTTACAGCTGAAAAGCCTGGTATTTGTTTTCTCCTGTAAGGAGCATCACTGTTTCTTTATTTAAGATTTGCTCGGCTCTGAGTCTCAGAACAGCTGCAGACACTTCATATGGATATATATTATAAATAAACATGTAAATATACATTTTTAAAAAGTAGCTGAATTTAATTCACTTTTATTTTTAGTTGCAATTATGTACAAGTCAGTAATTTACAACAACAAAAATGCAATATCACGTTGAAAAGTCAATTTTAGAACAAAAAGCTGAAATTCTCTGTCAAACAATTCAAAACCTGCAAATTTGTGATTTTGCACCAGGAATTTGTGATTATAGAACATAAAGATGTAATTTAGATTTTTATGACAAAAATTAAAGAAAATCTTCATTTAGCAGAAATTTGTTCATTTGTAATCAAAAGTCATACAAAGTCGTGATTTAAAAACTAAACCTTTAAATTAAATTTAGTTGTAACATTGAGTAAAAGTTAAAATAAAAAATAAAAATTGCAATTTATCAACAAAATCTTTTGATTTCAGGATATAAAGTGTAAAATGTAAAACTTTTCCAAAGAAAAGTATCTGTGCTTGTAGATATAACCCAGGTAGAGACACAAACCTACAAATGTCTTTAAATTGTGATTTTACTTTGTGTTTTTGTCCTAAAAGTCCCAGTCAGCAGCCTTCATCTGCTGGATGGAGAAGCAGGTCCACGAGGGGAACTCCAGCGCGGCCAGTGGACGATGACTCACTGCTGGTGCCGTCTCATCGACGTCAGAAAGAAAGTAAACTCAGATGTATCCTTGAGTGTAAACCTGTGGAGCCCGCGGATCCCTCTGCTGTGGTTCTCATGGCTCCTGACAGGTTCCTGGTGGGTTTCTGGTGTGGCCGTTTGGGCCCAGCTGGCCGACTTCAGCCCAGCTCGGGTCTCTGCGGACCCATCCAATAGGAAACATCTGGACCGTGTGTGTGAGATAAGGGACTCGGAGCACTCACTGTGTCCTTGGTGTTGCAATAAAGCACACGGCTCTAAAATTAGACCCCGAAGACTCAATGTTAGCTCATTTCCCAGATATGGAGCTGGACACACACAGGGGTGCTTGTTGGGTGAGTCAGCTGACAGCGAACGCTGACCCTCCATCACTGACATCATCTGAGCAGCAGGGAGGAGCAGAGGTGAGGGCGAGCTCCACTGTGAGAAATAGCACAATTACCAGGATTGCATGCAGCCGTCCAAGAGTTCAGCCTCACGGAGCAGAGAGAATGTTTGAGAGCTCCCAGCCAGCGTTCGTGAAAGACAAACAAGTTGTAGGACCTAAATTCCACATCTCTGCAGGCTCATAAATAATCATTAGAACTGATGTCTTTGGATGATCTCAAGGGCTCATGGAAAATGAAGGACATTCTTCTTCTTCTGCGCTTTCTTCCTCCTTGCTTAATCAACCCACATTAAGAGATGTTGGCTGTCCAATCACAACCCTTCATCTTCCACGTTCAGATACAGACTGACCCAGAAATGTCTCTCTATGATGACAGAGTTTGATTCATGCAGTTCAATGATTAGTTGGAAGTTTGAGAAACTAATGATCCCACACATACACTCATCAGCACCACCTGTTCTACCCAAATATCACATGTTTTCATGTAGATGTGGTCTGAAGTTCAAACCAGCATCAGAACGGAGAAGAAAGGAGAGTGACTCTGAACGTGGAATGGTTGTTTGGTGTGAATATTTGAGAAACTCCTGTCTGAAACTTCTGTAAATGTGTTTATTTATGGAAAGTTGGATGTTTTAACATGGAGATAAGATCCAGCACCTTATGGTCAAACAAAGGACTGATCTTTTTCATTCAACCAAATATTTTCCTCTGGAGCAACAAAGAGTAGCCTGAAAGCAGGGTTTCCTTGATTAAAAGTAACTTTCATCCATCTGCTCTGTTGTAAACTCAAAAATAGATTTTTGTGGGACTTTAAACTTCCTCTGTTAAACAAAGGAATTCATGTGTCCAACATGATGAACTTTCTATCAGCTTCATATTTTTCTTTCCCTGTTTTTGATATATGAGGAGAAACTTGTTGAACACCCAGATATCTCCAGACTTCAGATATTTACTGAGCTGACAACTTGTTCATATTAAAACATTCTTGGTTTCTGCAGTGAAGCAGCGTGAGGATGAATGTTTGAGAACAGCAGTTCAAGTATTTTAATTCAGAGGCATCTGACCTCAACAAATCCATCCCACATGTGTGAGGCTGCAGAGCACAGCTCAGCTTCAGTCAGCAATGATGGGATGAAACACCAGGATGTCACATTACTAATTACTCAGCATAAATCATTTATTATCATTAATTCTGCATTACCTGAATTACAGAGGTTTAAAACTAACTTCAACTGTCATATGCCAAGATTTTAATGTCATATACATGACAGCCAAACAGGGGAGGAAATTTTTTGGTACCAAATCTGCATGGTAGAACCCAACATCATCATGGTAGGACCCAGCATCGCCATGGTAGGACCCAACATCATCATGGTAGGACCCAACATCGCCATGGTAGGACCCAACATCATAATGTTAGGACCCAACATCATCATGGTAGTACCCAGCATCGCCATGATAGGACCCAACATTGCCATGGTAGGACCCAACATCGCCATGGTAGGACCCAACATCATAATGTTAGGACCGAACATCATCATGGTAGGACCCAGCATCGCCATGATAGGACCCAACATTGCCATGGTAGGACCCAACATCATAATGTTAGGACCCAACATCATCATAGTAGGACCCAACATCATCACGGTAGGACCCAACATCACCATGGCAACACCCAGCATCACTATGTTAGGACCCAACATTATCATGGTAGGACCCAACATCATCATGGTAGGACCCAACATTATCAAGGTAGGACCCAACATCACCATGGCAACACCCAGCATCACTATGTTAGGACCCAACATCATCATGGTAGAGCCCAACATCACCATGGTAGGACCCAACATCATAATGGTAAGACTCAGCATCACCATGGTGGGACCCAACATCATCATGGTAGGATTCAGCATCATCATGGTAGAACCCAACATCATCATGGTAGGACCCAACATCACCATGGTCGGACCCAACATCACCATGGTAGTACCCAACATCATCATGAAGAAGAAGGGAGAGAGACTACTGAAAAGTGACACTAAACTACTGTAATCATTTGTCTGCTTGACAAATCAAAGCCATTTTTGCTGTGTTGGATCATTCTATTCACCAGTACCAGTCTACTTTAGCCAGACAACTGAGTTCTACTCTATGTAGAGAAACAAACTATGTTTTTGTGTTTCAAACTGGAAAATGACTGAAGTAAAGTGGATCTCCATCTTCTACTGACTGTGGAGATTCCATAGAGGTGTCAATGGTCTAGATCCCTGTTTGTTCTTGAGATATGACGTTGCTGAAACACCCACATGTCATGGAGTGTGGGTGCATAGTTCACATACTGAAGAGGTCAGCTGATGCAAACAGACCCAACACACTTTGAAAGGAATTCATACATCTAGTGACAATTATGCCAGCATTTCCACTTCTGCTGCAAAGGCATATGTGCTACTTTTGCATTGATACTGAATTTATTCCAATACACCTTTTGCTTTGTGGGGCAGACTCATTATAAATCAGGCCTCATCAGCAGCATACAGGTCCCTTCCCTAATTTAAAATACCTCAAAATGCTTCTGACATGATTTCTGTTGACAAGGAAAAAGAAAAACTTCCTTTAATGGTCTTTTTTTTCTTTTGTGCTCCCTCTCTCAGGTTCTCTTTGGAATATTTTGCCTCTCTTGTTGTTCTTTTCTCAATTTCTCTCCGTGTCCTTTTTAAGTCTGACTGGTCACTGAAACGCCACCAGACGAGCCTTTTATAGGCAGAGAGAGGAGGAGTGAGAGGTCGTTCAGTGTCGTGGGAACAGCTTTAGAAAAAATCACAGGCCTCCAATCGCATCACATCACAAACCCAGAAGCACAACTGCTTTCAGTTTTTCGCTCAGAGTCACATTTCAGGCCCCCTCCTCCTCCAACGTACAAACACACATCCGTTCTTTATTCCTCCGTTTAAATGTCTTTCACTTGCTCCTTCTCAACTTTATCACAGCACTTTTGGTTGCCTTGTTTTTCTTATACAGTGATTGTGGACAGCAGCTGCTTCTACTGTGGATGTTCTGCTTGTTCAATGACCTCCATATGGTCGACTGATGAACAGAGATGTTCCCAGCTGAAACTCTTTCCTGTCGAATCCAGATCAGCTACTCTTTGTTTTTACTCATATTTCTTCGGAGGTCTGATTTTGCTTCCTTTGTCTTCCTTTACTTTCAAACGTCTCTGTGTCTTTTATTCATGAATTTATCTCCAAGCCACACCTCCAGACCCAAACTGTGCAGCCGTATTTCTACATTCTTTTATTACCTCCACCAAGGATGTTATGTTTTTGCTGGCGTTTGTTTGTTTGTTTTTGTTTGTTTGTTTGTGTGTTTGTTTGCAACATAACCCAAAAAGTTATGGATGGATTTTCATAAAAATTTGTGGATCCAGGAATTTTTTAAAGGATTCTTTATCATTGTGAGATAGGGTCATTTTCAGGATATGTGTATTTATCTCCACAACAAATGGTGGAATTGTTAAGAAAAAAATACGGGACACAGTCATGACAGCATCAATAATGTGTAAAAGTCTGATCCGGATCCTGGAATATTCTGGATACTAAGATCCAGAACATGAAAAAAAGTTGGGGGTTATCACCTTTTTTAACACTGTGATGTAAGAAATGCAGATAAAGACGTGGAACTAACACCAAATTGTAGCTGACAGACTGCTGAAAAAGAAGCATGTCAACGGATTTGACGTATCCTCAATAGTTATGGAGTTGGATCCAGAAGAAAACCACCATTAAGAAAATGTTGATATTTGTAAATAACTATTGAACTAATAATTAGGTCAATGTGATTCCAGATGATAAGTGTATGTTTACATGGTCAAGGAATTCAATATAATAAAACAAATGTAGGAGTAATACTTTTGGGTGGAAGTGTAGAGAGTAAGTGGTGTAGAGAGACGATTCCGGGTCACCACAGAGCTTCAATCCAGACACCTAGAAGGGGCGGGGTTTGCTGCTTGGTGGAGGTCTGGGCTTTTCTTGTTTATTTTGAAATGACAAAATCAATCTTCACAAAACAAATGACGCATCCATTAAGTTTCACTTGTCCAGGTTTGTGGGGTGTTGGAGATGTCTGAGACACCTACCCAGCCATCAAGGAAAAGAACTCAATGTGCCTTGCCTGGAGAGCCGTTGCCAGGCAACAACCCTGCAGCCAGGCCTCGTAGGTGAGCGCCTCGTGGTTGGATGCCCAACCCTAGGGGTCAGCATCTATGGCAGGACTATGCTGACCCTCGGTTAAACCAACATCAGACTGAAAAGAAGGAACTGGTGGAATTTCATGGTTTTAAAGAGTTAATCTGAGCCAAGTTGCTGTTGGTGAAAAAGAAATTACAGACTTGTTCCCCAGCAGACCTGATCCAGAGTTAACAATGGTACATAAAACACTTTGACCTGACTGCTCACTGCTTTTCATTAAGATGTCTTTTGTCTTTCCAGTGAACTCTGATTCTCATGAATGTGGCTCAGCTTTAAGTCGTCTGTTAGCTTGAGTATGGACGTTCTCTCTGTTGAGCATCAGCAGGGTGAAACGATGGGCTGTATAATGTATCTCTGTGGTTGGTTTCTGTCTGCATGTGTTGGGTTCATGTCTCCTTTTCAAGAAGCTCTCTCTCTTTGTGGTCACTTTGCAGTTCTGGTGGTCACTTTGTCTGTCTTAGCAGAGATTTTGTCTGCGTGGTTGTGTATTTGTGCTCATCTTACACTTAAAAACAGCTTAAGTGGTCCCAGAAGGAATGACAAGATGAGACAAAGGCATATGACCTTTTCTTCTCCTCTCTGGTTTACTCTTGTTTGCTCAAACTTTGAGAAAGTCCTAGATTCTGGACTACATGCAGACTGTCCTTTGTGTCCATGACCTTAATGGACAGAAGTTCAGAGTGCAGTCAGGGAACTGAAGAGTTCCTGTTTGTCTGATGATCGTATTGCTGCTTTCTGCGGATGACATGATCCTGAATGCTTGAAAACCACCAGCAAGGAGACAGGATGCTCAACAACGTCTGACACCTTAGACCTGGGATGTACTTTCAGTTTAACAAACTGTTTTTGTCCAAAACATTCACATCCTGCATCCACATCCATCCATCCATCCATCCATCTTCTCCCGCTTATCAGGGGTCGGGTCGTGGGGTTAGCAGCTTAAGCAGGGAAGCCCAGACCTCCCTATTCCAGCCACTTCTTCCAGCTCAACCGGGGGAATTCCAAGGCGTTCCCAGGCCAGCTGAGAGACATCGTCCCTCCAGTGTGTCCTGGGTCTCCTCCCAGTGGGACATGCCCGGAACACCTCACCAGGGAGGCGTCCAGGTGGGATCCTGAGCAGATGCCCAAGCCACCTCAGCTGGCTCCTCTCGATGCAGAGGAGCAGCGGTTCTACTCTGAGCTCCTCCCGGATGACGGATTTTCTCACCCTATCTCTAAGGGAGAGCCCGGTCACCCCACGGAGGAAACTCATTTCGACCGCTTGTACTTGTGATCTTGTTCTTTAGGTCACCACCTGCAACTGGTGACCATAGATGAGGGTAGGAACGTAGATCGACAAGTAAATCGAGAGCTTCGCCTTCTGACTCAGCTCTTTCTTCACCATGACAGATCAGTGCAGCGTCCACATCACTGCAGATGCTGCCCCGAGCCGTCTGTCAACCTCCCGTTCCATCCTTCCCTCACTGGTGAACAAGACCCCGAGATACTTGAACTCCTCCACTTGGGGGCAGGACCTCATCCCCGAACCGGAGAGGATATCCCACCCTTTTCCGGCTGAGGACCATGGGCTCAAATTTGGAGGTGCTGATTCTCATCCCAGCTGCTTCACATTCGGATGCGAATCGTTCCAGTAAGAGCTGGAGGTCCCGGCTTGATGAAGCCAACAGAACCACATCATCTGCAAAAAGCAGAGACCCGATTCTGAGGTCACCAAGCCGGATCCCCTCAACACTTCAACTGCACCTAAAAATTCTGTCCATGAAAGTAATAAACAGAATCAGTGACAAGGGCAGCCCTGGCGGAGTCCATCTGTCACCGAAAACAAATTCGACACCCCATATTCCCGAAGCACCCCCCCACAGGAGTCCCCAGGGAACACAGTCAAACGCCTTTTCCAAGTCCACAAAACACATGTAGACCGGTTGGGTGAGCTCCCATGACCCCTCCAAGACTCCAAAGAGGACGTAGAGCTGGTCCACTGTTCCACAACCGGGACGAAAAGCACACTGCTCCTCCTCAATCTGAGATTCAGCTATCCAACAGTCTCACCCCTCCAGGACCCCTGAATAGACCTTCCCAGGGAGGCTGAGGAGTGTGATCCCCCTATAGTTGGAACACATCCTCCGGTCCCCCTTTTTGAAGAGGAGAACCACCACCCTAGTCTGACAGTCCAGGGGTTTTGTACCCGACATCCACGCGATGCTGCAGAGGTGTGCCAACCCCACATTATCCAAAGCCTTGAGGAACTCCAGGAGGATCTCATCCACCCCCGGGGCCCTGCCACTATGTAGCTTCTCAACTACCTTGGCGACCTCAGCCCCAGAGATAGGAGAGCCCACCCCTGAGACCCCAGACTCTGCTTCCTCATCGGAAGACGTGTTGCTGGGATTGAGGAGGTCTTCGAAGTATTCCCTCCATCGATGCACAACATCCCAAGTCAAGGTCAGCACTTCCCCACCCCCACTGTACACAGTGTTGATGGAACACTGCTTCCCCTTCCTGAGACGCCCCACCTCCAGAGGGGGCCCCAGTGACCCACGTCTGGGCAAGGGAAACTGTCATCTAATGCTGTTTCTCATCATAGGGGCTTTTGAGCCGCACTTTGTCTGGTCCCTCCCCTAGAGACCTGTTTGCCATGGGTGACCCTACTAGGGGCATAAAGCCCGGGACAACATAGTTCCTAGGATTACTGGGACACGCAAACCCCTCCACCACGGTAAGATGGAGGCTCGGGAGGGGGCAGGCTGGATGTAAAAACAAAAAACAGAAATCAGCTGTTCAGCACTCACTCTTTGATACCCCAAACCCCCCAACAGAACAGCATAATAAATCAAGATAAATACTAGCAGTCCAATAATGAATTTTCTCAGTTGAGCTCTGAATTTTTTTTTCTCTGTTCAGCAAATGTCCAGAGTTCTGCTCATCAAAGTGCGCTCCAAGTGCAGAAACAAACGGTGTCCAAATGGATAAATGGCACAGTTCCTAGTATGAAATCTGAATCACTGTAACGCCTGTTGTGATGAATCAGTAACTTCGGGAGGAATCTTGATATTTTCTTTTAGATGCAGCTTTCTTAAGGGTCAGTTTGTGTCACTGATGCATGAAATGCTACTCAGACGAAACAGATGTTTTTTTCCAAAATAATATCTGGAGACTAATGAAAGAAAAAAAAGCGAATTAACTTCTTAATAACTCACTTCTCTTTGAGGTCCGGTACTAAATGATCCATGGACTGCTACCAGTTCGGGCACCAGGGTTTGGAGACCGCTGCTTTATGGGACTTGATGAGAAGGGCTGACATACAGAGATTAGACACAGAGGACTGCAGAAAAGTCTGCAGTTGCTGGATGAGAAGCCTGAGAAAAAATAAACCGCTGCAGTGGAAAATACTTCTGAGTGTGTGTTTGTCTTGAGTACCCAGTCAACTGACCTTTCTAACCGTCTGACTAAACCACAGAGAAAATAACTGACAGATAGCTGCTGCTGCTGTGAGTCATCAGTCTGGGAAAATCTGCCAGAGGAGTGCATGTAAAGCAGCGTCTGCACACCTGAGATTACCTGAGTCCACCAATGAGAGGACGTGTTTGCAGGTGATCCCACTCAACTTTGTTCTCCTGCTGAACTCTGTGATCATCTGTTCTGAATGAGACACACTCAGACTTGTTGCCTGCTGTTGCTCTGTTATCTGCCCACATGTGATTAGAAGCCAGGAGTCAAACGTTCCTCACAGCCAATCAGATCGCAGCTTACCTGACCACGAGGATGACAGTCGATCCTGTCATTGCTTGATGGCTGTCTATGGCTGATGATTAACTGTCATTACGTTATTACTTAGCACTGTCTTGGCTTGATTCTGAGCAGTGACTGAAGGCCTCACAGAGCATAATACTTCTTATCTTAAAGATAAGATGTTTTGGTGTGCTGTCAGCTGAACCAACAGATCCATGGCGACTGATTTTGAATGTGGCATGGTTGTTGGTGTGAGTGGTTCAGGAACTTTTGATGTACTGGGATTTTCTCCACAACCATCTCTGAATTTACAAAGCTGAAACTGTATTGAACTGTATGTCCATGTAAGCCCCAACGTGCTGTTAGAAGACGGATATCTGGCTACAGACTGGGCAGTTCCGGTTCCAGTATCATGGGTCACTCATGGGAAGACCATATGGGACAAAAATATATGGTTCACAAGATATACAAGTAAGAGGGCAAAATGGAAATGGGCTAAAGGGGGGCGGTCTGGGGGGTATGGGTTTTAGTGACTTTCCTTTTGCTCACCTGAAAACCAGCTAGTTTCAGTCAGACTTTAGGTAGGACACCATGGGACATGTTGGACAAACCTTCATATCCATATTTGCAGCCCATATGGAGCCCATTTTCATATGCTAAAATATAAACATGACTAGCAGTAGACATATAATCTACCTCGACTACTGAAGAAAAACCATCATAAATCTCGTTAAGTACTTCTCTGAGGTAATTGCATGACAACAAGCTGACAAGAGAAGTGTGGAGCTTCAGCGATGTGTTGGACTGCTGAGAACTGACATTCCTTCCAGACGCGTCAGCACATCATTTGCTTCCTGGCGGCAGTCTTACCCTATAGCACAGGCATGTTAACTGCCCCACATGTGTGTGTGCTTGTTGTCCTCTGAAGACTTCCAAACTCATATTTTGGTGAGGACAACAAAAGCAATTGTTCGTGATCTAAGTGGTTTGGTTTGAGGCTTTGTCGAGATTTTGTTGTGGTTCAGGTAAACTCCAGGACAGGAGCATAAATCAGTGTCTGAAATGTTGGAAACAGAAAGTCACGTTTACAATCATCCTGTCTTCCTCACATCTGCATTTCCAGTGTTGAGGGAAAACACTCACACACTTATGTCATCACACACTCCTGGCTGCTATGACCCACAGCAGCGCCACACACCTCCAACCTCCAGTGATTCAACACAATAAAAGAGCTCAAGCACATGCAAATGAGTGGATGCAGGTGAGTAGCTGCCCTGGACCCCCAGAACCAGAGCAGATCCAAGATTGTTCAGAAGAAACAGAAGCTACAGGAGGCTGATTAATAGGTGGGGAAAAGCCTTGAAATGAGGATGTTTGGACAAATAGAAAGAAAAAGTAAATAAAGAAATCTAAAGTAATCTGAATAATCTTCCTACATTAGCAGAATCTAAGCCAGCCAATCTAAATCAGATAACTGCTGGGCGTGTCCGAGCCAGATCAAATAAAATAAAATAAAATAAAATGAAATAAAAAGCAGGCTTCAACAGCTCTCAGAACAAACCTGTGAGTCACATGACCTCATCGTTCAGCTGCACCTTCAACGGTCTCGTAGCTTAATTTCTTTTTGGATCAGGTCAGTGTAGGTTAAAATTATCATCATGTGTTTTCATCTAGGTGTTAGTTGTATTTCTGCAGCACTTTTTTACCATGTTGATGCTTGAGGCACGAAACCTAATGAGTTCAAAACGTAAAAGTCGTCTATCAACAGGTTGGGACGTCCTCATTCCTCCTTCTAAAGTTTGCTTCCATCAAGATTTGTTTGTGGAAAACCTTGAAAACAGGTCTTATGCTCAATCCAAGATGGATTTACCATCATGCCACATGACAAACACAAATTCTGAGCAGTTTGGAAGAACTTGGTTCAAGAGACCTCTGTAAAAGACTGGAAAAATGAAAATAAATAAAAAGGTAAAAACCAACAGAACACAGTTGTGATGAATTTTAACGACAGGTTGAAGAGTCGTAGCTACAGAGATTCAGGTGTTCTCTCTGAAACCAGAACGGACTCCAACTGGAACATCCTCTGAGCTCTGGGACAAGAGGACAGAAGGTTCAAACATGACATCAAGGTGGACCAGAGACAATAATGATGGACAGCTGGGACAGATGGACAACTGCAAAGTCAGTCATGACCCTTCAGCAGCGACACTGAAACCCCCTAGGTTGATCTGAACCCCTCCAGGTTTGTTGTGGACCCCTCCAGGATGGTCTAGACCCTTTTTAATCCCCCTGAACCCTTGTGTTTTGACCAACTTCCATCACTTCACCCTCTTTCTGTTGTGTAACAGTTTATGCTAGCATCCTGTCCTTTTTCTTTTCTGCTTCTTTTATTTATTTTGATTTATTCTATTCTATTTATTCCCAGAAACAGTTTCTTTCTGGTGTTTGTCCTTCTCAGCATCTCCTTACTTCTCTGTTGGCTGACCTGTTGCTTGTGGGATCGAAGACCGACTGGTCTCGGTTCTAGTCCAGAGACCACAACCCACATCTGGGTCTCTGTCACACATGTACATACTGGTACTCCGCCTTTGTGAGGACCTGAACCCTGATCCCGACTAAACCTTAACCTCAACCTGAAGCGGTCCTGGACAACTGTCATCATTCCCAGGCTCTGAAAGTCAGACTTGTCCTCAGAAGGACAGATCTCAGACCACAGCTGCAAGTGTTTCCTGGCAGAGCGGCCAAACCTGAACAGAGTTGTTCAGAGTGACTCTGTAATAAGCTGAAAAGCATCTCTCTGCTAATTACAGATGGCCATCAAAGCAGAATTCTGATTTAATGGCCAAAATCTGACAAATGTGACCCTGATGTTCCTGAAACATCAGCTGCTGGAATGATATCGGAAGCAGAAGCAGAACTGCTGGATGAAGACAGTTAATCTAACCCAAACTCACTACAACCACTAAAACATCTCAGCTCAACTCGATGGACCAGAATCCTGAACCCGGGTCCTGCTCAGAAACCAAACCGTTGCTGGGTTTCCTTCCAGGATTCCAGGAAATTGGAAAAAAGTACTTTTTTATCCATTACTGGTGTTGCTGTGATCAACCTTTGATGCTTCTAAACCTGCTCCCAGAACGGTAGATGAAACTATGCAGAATAAACAATTCATTTATGTTTAGGGATTCATCTAAAAGGTCTGCTAACAGATGTGGAAAAAGAACTTGCAAGCAGCTCCCTGCTACCAGCATTAGCTTACTGTGCCCTACACAGACGGCTCCCAGTTCAGTTCAATTCACTTCATTTATATATTCATCTATACATAACCAGGTTGTCTGTAGTTCTTCTGAAAAACCCAGATCATGACCCCCGAGACCATGGCAAAGTGTAACAGGAAGAAACCTGGACCAGGACCCGGCTCAGTTATAGCCAGCATGATAAAGGAAGACATGAAGAGGGAGACAGGACAGAGAGGACGAACGACAGAGAGAGGAGAGGGACAAAAATCTATAATGTGATATAAAAATCTCCAAATATCTGCAATAAATCTATAAATCTGTGGTGGTTGGAGGGTCGGACTGCAGCGTTCATCCCACAGTGGGAACCAGTCTACAGGTGCTGGTGAACCCCAGGATGGTCAGAAGATGGAAGGTTTGGAAGGCGAGGGGGAGCAACATCACCACGAAATCAGCTGAAAAAGGAGAAGAGAGAAGAGAGAGAGACAATGGAAGACAGACAACGCTGATTCTATGAAATGATTCAAGAAAATTGGAGACTGAGATCAGACATGATGAAGATGCTCAGTGGACAATAGGACTCCCCCCAGCAGCCTAGCACTATAGCAGCTAGGAGGTGGTCTAAGAGACTCCCCCAGCAGCCTAGGACTATAGCAGCTAGGAGGTGGTCTAAGAGACTTCCCCCAGCAGCCTAGGACTATAGCACCTAGGAGGTGGTCTAAGAGACTCCCCAGCAGCCTAGGCCTATAGCAGCACGATAGCAGACTACAGCGTTAGCCTTATAGCTAAAGTTCATAGTTCACCATTGTCTGATGAAGGAACTTGGACATGGCAGAAATGTGTTAATGATTCTTGTAGTTTCACACAACCAGCACCTTTAGGTTACGTTGAAATAATTTGCGAAAGAGTTATTCTTCCAAATGGATTCCATGTGTGTCCCCAGGAGAATTATGAATTTACACGTGTAGCCTACATACACAAATGAATTATTATTCAGCAATTCCCACACATTTGTTCAATTTTAAACTCCAAATTCATGTTTTTAAAAATATTCAGAAAATTCACATAAAATACTGAAAAACACATTCGACATTTGTCTCTCCTCTCAATCGTTACACTTTCCAATGACTGCTTTTCAATAACTACAGTCCTTTCGAAATCACATTTCTGTGCTTTGTTGTGTGACTCCCATATCATATCATCATTTATCATTTATTTGCTAATTTTTAGTGTCCATTTAGTTTTTTTGCACCTGAGGTCAGCAAACCTTTAAAGTGCTGTTGCATCCATCAGTGCCTAACTGTAAAAAACACCTGCACACTTCACCACGGTGTCTTCAAAACTCTCATTTACCACAGAAATATTCATGCCCACATGCTCAGAAACACTAAACGCTCACACAGGTCTGCCGCCGCCACGCTGCTGCTTTCTCAGAAAACCTGGAATGAGCCAACATGGCTGCCTCCGTGTCATTAGCAGTGGAAATGTGAAGTCACTGTAAACAATAAAAAATAAAAGTGTCAATGACAAAAAAAAAAAAAAACGTAAAAATTTAATAAAAAAACAAAAAACTGCCAAAAAAGAAAAAAAAAAATTAAAGTTAACTTTTGTAAAAAAAAAAAAAAAAATCAAATCAAATTTCACAAAACAGATTTTTTTTTTTTAAGGATTTCTTTCTTTTAATACAGAAATCAGAGACACGTGGAGACATAATCAGGTCCTCAGATGTCCAGCTGGCAAGCTTGAGTGCAAGAAGGGTTCCACTAATGCCAAAGCCATCAAGAACCAGAATGTGCGCCAACACCCACCATCATTTGTTCGGGAGGCAGAAAAGCTAAAGACTGGGCTTCAAATCCAGATCTGGGCCCACTTAATCAAGCCAGAGACTGGAAGATGCAAGTCGACCTGGACCAGAGGCTTGTTTTCCCCCCAGAGATGGCAGCAACCACCCTACGTCCAGACCTCGTCCTATGGTCTGCTACCTGCCAGCACGTGTACATCACTGAGCTAACAGAACCCTGGGAGGATTCCATCGTAGAAGATTATGAAGAAGAAGCTGCGGTACTCCAGCTAAGCAGAGGACAGAGGCTGGAAGGTACGGTGGAGGTTGGGTGTAGGGGCTTTGTAGCCAGTAAGACAGCGAAACTCCTGAGGGAGGGTGGAGTCAGGGGGCAGGCTCCCGAAGGAGGGTGGAGTCTGGGGGCAGGCTCAAAGACAGGCCATTAAAGAGCTGGCCAACACCTCCGGGAGGACAAGCCACTGGCTGTGGTTGGAGAGCAGTGACGCTACCTGGGCTACTAAGGCAAACACCTAATGGGACACCCTGAGGTGGGCCTGTCCCAGTTGACGCACGCAGAGTCCAAGGGGATTGTTACAGCTTGTCCTTTCAACAAATCTTTCTTTCAAGAAAAATATCACAAATTAAGTTGTAGATTCATAAATTTTGCAGTACCATGATTTAGTGGTAAAGAGTGGATTTTTGTCATAAAATCTTGTAAATTGTTGATATCAAATCAACAAAGCCTTTGAGGGGTACTTAGGATTTCCTGCAGGCGAATCTAAATCCTCAGTCAGCACAAGAACTTTCCATGTGTCAGATATTTTTCCTTCATTGTTGTTCCTCCAGAAAGTCCACATTCTTCAGCAGACTCGCTGCTCCTCTTCATCTTCCAACAGTCAGACCGTTGTTGTCACTATCTAAACCTGCTGTCCTTTTTCCTTTTGTGTCCCAAAAACCTTCTGACCTCTGCTGAACAGCTGACACACACATGTGCACAAACACACACACACTGTATTGTTGAGCTGTGGAATGTCTGAGTTTGGAGTCAGAGTGAGTGGAGGCGACCAGCTCCAATGTTTTCTACTCTTTACACTTTGTTACGTCTGCATTCTTACTTCTGTGTTAATTGTCTGCATCATTAAATCTGCGTTCTTACATCTGTCTTCTTAAGTCTGTAATCTTACATCTGCGTTCTTATTTATTTGTTTCAAGGATAACCCCTTGAGATGCACCATCTCATTTTCAAGAGGTCCTTACCAAACATAAAAATAACCATACCTGTACATATACATTCAGAGCAACTGTATGTATATACACTCAACATCAGTGCACCAAGTAAGACAATACATACAGAAACAGAGTACATGTGCAAGTCCATGTACGAAGGAAGTCTGGAATAATGTTCTTATTGAAAGGTGGAGCAAGATGTTTGACAATAAGTAAGTTAACAATTTAAAAATATGAAAGAGGTGCTACATATAAGTGAGGAAGGCAAATTATTCCAATCTGATGGAGCTTTAAACTGAAATGCATGATGTCCAATCTCTTTCCCAATTCTTGGTGTGAAAACAAAATCAGTATTTCTCAGGCTATATTATGAACTAAATGGAATTAAGTATTGTTTTAAATATGAACTAGATACATTGAAAAGGTAATAACAACCTTCTGGCCTTGGGAGCTAACCAGTTCAGGGACTCATACATTAATGGACACTTCAAAATAAATCTACAGAGACTATTATGTAGAGTATGAAGGGGACGAAGATTAGTTTCTACGGTGTTACTGTAAATAACATCTGCGTAATCTAGAATTGGCAGAACCAGCTATGTGACAACTCTTTTACGAACTCTCCCTCTTAACTCTCATGTGAAACAGGTCACAAAGTCAGCTTTCTTTCATCTACGTAATATCAGGAAAATCAGAAACATCCTG
>JBAMYA010009339.1:0-17732 GCA_037176975.1 Arrhamphus sclerolepis | reverse complement strand
CAACAGGTCTCCTCATTTCCCAAATGTTTACAGACAGAGGAGATGCTAATCAAAGACAAACACTGCTCTGTTTCAGCTGTTTGTGGCCCCTCTTCCAACTTTTTGACATGTACTGCTGCCATCAAAGTCAAAATGAGCTAATGTTTTCAATAAAATTGGTAAAATGTACCAGTTATGACATCTAATATATATTCTTTGGGAATAAAACATGGATTTATAAGATTTGCAGAATGTTTTTGGAATTGGGTATGTAAAAAAAGAAAAAGAAAAAAAAAACAACACAACATTAAATATCTGCTCATAGTTGCAGTGTACGTATGACACAGTCGGGTGAAAGCTCAGCTGCCTGCACCACGGCCAAATCTAAATGTCAGCTTGTATTATAGCTGCATTCTCTATGCAAAGTCATCTATTAAAGCTTACTGATTTAACCAGGAGATCTCGCTTTTCCTTTGCTTTTTAGCTCTTTTACAGCTGTTTTATGAAACTTTTTCTTTACTCCATTGTTTGTCAAGTTTCTGTCTTGCTGTCTGTATGTTGTCAGTTTTGCGGTCTCATTTTTTAACTTTAAATCATACCTTAACCCTCATCAAAACTTAAGATGTTATCTGATTGCTCAGTGGGTCCCCGGTCACCACAGGCCCTAACGCATTTGCAGGTCCATTAGTTGAACCTATGCCAGTCGTTTGTTTAAAAGTAAGCTTCCAGAATTGTTGAATAGTGATTTCCCTAATTTAGAGTTCATTTCAGAGCATTTTGTGAAGAAACATAAAACACTTGGAATTATCTTTATTATTATTCAACCCTTTTTAATGATGAGGAAATAAAGAAGGAATAGCCCACAAGGGCCCATGAAACAACTCTAAGGTCAAATACCTTTGAGCCTCTGCAAGAGATTTCTACAAATTAAAGATCTGTAATTCATAAATTCTTTCTCCTGTTGAGGTGTGGATATTTTTCAGATTGAAGCTGAAAACTTCCAGCATTGAAAGCAGCAACTAATTATTTTTCCTCTTCAATACAAGGAATTAGGCTCCTGGATTAAACAGTGCCAACACACGTAGATGAAAGTGCCTCTGAACACCACTGCAAACATTGACATACAAGCAATCACAGAAACGAAGCATGTGATGTCAGCAGACTGACAACCAAAGTGTTGGCGAGCAGTGCAGAAGGGACGTCGGTGAATGGTTGCTCTTATTTGTGCAGTAAAAACTTGTTGATCCATTGTTTTACTAGCAGTTCTCCAGGCATCTTGGTTACTTTGAATAGTAGTTCCTGCATGATTCATATGCAGTTTTTTAATAACATGTCCATTCTATTTTCATTTACAGACATCGTTCTGAACTTTCGAACAACATTTGTGAGCACGTCGGGTCAGGTGGTGTACGACGCCCGCTCCATCTGCGTTCACTACGTCACCACGTGGCTCTTTGTTGACCTCATTGCTGCCCTTCCCTTTGACCTGCTGTACGCTTTCAATGTCAGCGTGGTGAGTCTGCTCTTGTGTGTCGACACATGCGACGTGTGAGAAATGTAGAGAATTGTAAAAGGATCTTTTTTAGAACAGCATTTCGTTACATAAACACTATACAACAGCTTTCTAATGTTCACAGCGTGTCTCGTTAGTCTGGATTTTCATGCACAGAATCTGCAGCCTAACCTTGTACACATGTGTGAAAAATTATTCATTTTTAAATTCAAATTTAAAAAAATGGTAAGAGTTCTAGTCAGCAATAAATTATACATCCATATTTTGAATAAATCTTTTAAATACACAAGAAATTATTAAACGAGCAACATTTTCAAACAACACAAATTATTAATACACATCCCCCCGGACAAAGACACACCTTCACCATTCTTGGAAGACATTTCTTCAGCTGTTTAATTTTGTAGGAAAATGCGTAAATCATTGTTATGACGCAAAGTTAATTTATTTAACAGCCGAACATTCTTTATAAAACATAACTGAAAAATTCAGTGAAATTGTTGTAATTAACTGCAGTTTTCAGGAATAAAAGGAAGGAATATTGAATCCTTGACTGGTCATGTAGATAATATAGATTATAGTCTCCCTGGTGGTGCTGTTTTAACTTCATGTGTAGTCATGTGGATCATACCACTGTGGCATAAGCAGGAAGTTCACTTCAGAATCCCAAAGTTTCTCTGTTGTAAGTTACGTTGGACATCCGCTTAATGTAATGTCACTATCATTTCTAAAACAAATATCTGCACAAGTCAATTGATAAAAATTCAAATTAGCCTATCATTGATGTAAATTTCTTACTTAATGAACTCTTACCACTGGCTGATCAACAGAAAACAAGACTTCAGGCCCAACAAGAGAGCATCCATCCATCCATCCATTAACTTCCACCTATCCAGAGGCATTCCTAGGCCAGCTGAGAGATATGATCTCTCCAGCGTGTCCTGTGTCTGAGCCTCGTCCTGGTTGGACATGCCAGGAACAGCTCTCGAGGGAATCATCCTGGAAGCATCCTGACCAGATGCTCGAACCACCTCGACTGGCTCCTCTCAATATGTAGGAGTAGCGACTCTAGTCTGAGTCTCTCCCAAATGATTGAACTTCTCACCCTGTTTCTAAGGGAAATCCCAGCCACCCTACTGAGGAAGTTCATTTCAGCCACTTGTATCCACGATCTCATTCTTTCGGTCACTACCCACAGTTCATGACCAAAGGTAAGGGTAGGAAGAAAGATCGAACAGTCAACAGAAAGTCTCTGCTCTTTGACTGCACGTAGACATTCTAGAAATAAAAATTATGAACAAAATTGGTAACAAAGATCCGCCCTGATGGAGTCCAACTCTCACTGGAATCAAATCTGACTTACAACCAGCGATGTGGTAAAGCTCTCACTTTGTTTGTGCAGGGACCATGTAGCCTGTAGCAACAGACTCACCCAGTACTGGAGAGCAAGTGCAAACAAAATGGGAGCGCAGTAAATGGGAAACATACAGGTAAACCAAAGAAAATGTCAATGCTTCAGACTGGGACTCTCAAAACCATTTGCTCTGAAAGCAGAAAATAGATAGCAGTCATTGTGTACAGAGAGAGAACAGAGCATCTCATCAAGAAAGACTCATGAACTCTGATACAGTATGACCAAAGCAGACGGTCTGGAAGTCCAACTGAAAAGTTATGGTGATGATATAAGAAAGAAAGATCCATGATGAGGCTCCATCTTGCAAAGAAAATCTGCCCGCTGCACAGGAATGTTGGAACCTGATTACTGATGTCTATTGTCTATCATGTGGGGAAACCCATGTATCAAAGACTCCATGCTGTCAGAATAACCAAAAGAGACTCAATAAAGTCACAGCTGTGAGTTTTCAGCTGTTACATTAAAAGAAAAATCTTGTGTTATGAATGAACCTACTACATATCTTACATATGTAACTTTGAACACTGTGTATCAGAATGATGTCACTGATGCCATGTCCTTATACTTTAAACGTACTGTGCGAACTGGTGTGTCGTCTGTCTGCATGTATAGTACTTTGGGGTCCACCTGTTGAAGACAGTTCGACTGCTCCGGTTGCTGCGGCTGCTGCAGAAGCTGGAGCGTTACTCCCAGTACAGCGCCGTGGTCCTAACTCTCCTCATGTCTATGTTCGCCCTGCTGGCCCACTGGATGGCCTGCGTCTGGTACTTCATCGGTCGCAGAGAGATAGAGATCCCAGGCTCCTGGGATATTGGTTAGTGTGCATGTTTTCTTTCAGTCACAGTGTTGAGAGGAAGCCATTAAGTGTGATGTATAACTGGAAAGCATTATGTGCTTTTAGTGTCAGATGCTGCCTCTGTTGAACTGTAGCAAACAGTTGTGGCAAGGGCTGTCATTATTATTATTATTTCCATTATTATTATCAACCATAATAATAATAATTTCATGTCAGTGTTCCTTGTCATAACTTTGAATCCATTATATCAAAGTTATCCAAATATCATAATCTTGCTGATTTTGACTAATAACTAAAATTGTATTCAAGAAAAAGCTGAAAGGAAATCAAGGAAAATCACTTCATCAGGGGCTGTGAGGGAGAATAAGAATATTTCCAGTTAAAAGAGGGCAATTAATAACAAATGAATCAAAACTGACATTCAAAACCAATAGCCATTGCTCATGTCAATTATTTGAATTAAATAAATATTAAATATTCATTTAATGGTCATTTATCGTTAACGTGTGTGTGCTGCCTTTCACTTATTTTAATATCCAATATATGTGTTCTTTAATGAGAAAAACAGTCCAATTTTAATATGTTATTGTATTTGCAGCACAAACCTTGTGATCTATGAGGGCAAAAAATAAAACAATACAAAAATAATCACTCATTAATGTTAATCGAGGTAACTTGTTCAATTAATCGTGATACTGATTTAAGGTCATATTGCCCAGCACTATTTGCAGTAGACTGAGCTCTAATTAGATCTGAATGCAGCATGCTGATGGGAGTGGCAATAAAACAAAAAAAATAATAATAAAATCATCCCTGAATAAGTTTTATTGCCCATTTCCAATGAGTGGAGGATGTCATGCACATGTAAGTTGATCATAATAATCCCTCAGTGTAACACACACTCTTGTTTATGGCATGATATTTTTGCATAAATATCATCCAACTTCTTCTACATTTACCTATGTTGTCCTTTTTTGAAGGAAATATCTAAAAATAAACATAGAACCTTCAAAGTTTTGTTGATACTCTGCAAGTTTCTCTCAGTAGAGACTCTAAAGTCCCACAGGCAGCGTGAAACTCTGGCACAGAGTCTGATAAACTAGTGCAGACACACAGACAGGCAGTTTCCAAGGGCAAGGGAGCAAACTTTAATCCTTTTGACTGTGACCTGAGGCAATACTCAAATTTTATATGTTTCTCATTTCATTCTAAGCAAACACACACAAGCGCAAGGACGTATGAAGTACTGCAAATGAGCATGTTTTTCTTTTTGTTTGTTTGTTTGTTTTTTAACCACAGTCCAGCCTTCATTTTCTGGTGGCAGGTGGATGTTCCTCATCAATGAAGGAGTCTCCAATCCCTTCTGAACCTGGACCTCTAGGAGTATGATCTGTAGAAGCATTCCTACCATTTCTATCCTTCATCTTGTATGATTCCACATTTTCTCATTACAAACCTGATTCACCAAGAGGCTGTTGTTGTTCTGAGTTCCCTCTCCTGTACGTTATGTGTGATTTCTCTTGTTGGTCGTTCTGTGTTGTATGTTGAGGGGTGGCTTGCCGGGGCTGATCCCATCGTTGATTACTCTGCACCTGTGGCTCATTACTTCCCCACAGTAAATCTATCCTGGTGTTCTCTACACTTTTTTGCCTCCTTCTCAGTCTACCTCAGATGGTACATGACTATCAAACTCCTTGAATTTTGGTTTAAGTTAATCTTTTTTCTCTGTTTGTATTCAGATGCACTTGTACCTGTTCTGTGATACAAATGAATTTTGCAGCAATCCAAGGCCTACCTTTATGATTGGCTCCACGGTGTTCAAGGCAAATAGTGCTTTGAAGACTTTTCCATTTGTTAATTACCAAGAATTAGTGTAAGAGTAAGTGTGTTAAACTCTATTCACTTTACAGGGTCCAGAGCAAAAAGCAGAATAAATGAAGAGCTGTAAGAAACCTTATTTATGTTTTCCGAAGATTGAAATGGAAAGTCATATGATTATTTTCTTCATAGGATAGAATAATACAATAATTTTCCCTGCAGCATATCACCTATGACATGCCTGCTGGTTAACCTTGTAGACCTATCATAAAGCCTAATCAAATTTGACACTAAAAATATAATTCATATGATTAATTTGGCTATGTCTGCTGTCACTGTTTTGTGAGGCTCCATTGGCTTCACATTCGTACACACTGGGTGCGCTGCAGCACTATTTTTATTTGCACTGTAAAAATATATTTTAGACAACCATGATTTTGTTAACCTTCGATCATTTTATATGCGACTTCAATCTGAACTGGCAGGTCGCATTCATCCGACCTATACGTCATCAACCCCGGCTGGGTCGGAGGCTCACAGAGCTTCTGGAGAGGGGTGGAGGTCTGCCATGATTGTCGGGCGGCGAGGGGCGTCGCGACCGAACCCTGACAGGACCCTGTCCGCTGGGGGGGCAGCCCACACCACAGACCACGAATCCCGGAGTGCATGCGTAACGCAGACAGCACGGAGACCGCGACAGTCCACCGGCAGCCACGCCCGCCCGAGTCAGGTGAGGATGGTGGGGGCTCGACGGATGATGGTGCTCCCTGTCCGGCCCGACCCGTGCGGGCCCGCAAGCGCCACAACTGGGCATCCCGTCCGGTCTGAACACTGGCCACGCTCGCTGCGTGTGACGTCGTAGTTTTCTACAATGCGCATGCGTAACGTATTTGGGTCCCTTTCAGTTCATACTGAAGATCACATACAAGTCGTATATCTTAGGTAATGTGAACGACCTCACAAAAAAAATCGGATTTCACAAAAAAAATCGGAATTGAGCATTAAGCCTTGCAGTGTGAACGTCCGAGTGGTATACTGAAGCCGCCTAACCAATTCACCTCAAACCTGGTCCGCCAGTATTAAAAGGGACGCTGTGTAAGATTACAAGTTGTCTATTAACAAAAATGGACTTTTTCATTCAAAAGTATGACCTCAGTAATTAGTAATTAATTCCATCAACAAATCACAGTGTTCTTGTGGGTCTTGAATTTGCCATTTATATATACATTGCGTTAGTGTATTCAATGATGAGCGCTATGTTGTGTTGCCATCTTGAAGCTATGGTCCACAGCAGGGAACAAAAATACAGCTTCAAGTTTTGAGTTTGCACTTGCAAGTTGGGTGGTGGTCTTCTCCCTCTCCCTTTCTGGGTAGCAGATTCTTCTAAAATGGATGTCAGACTCAAGAAAGAACATTTCCCCTTCAAAGCTACAAGGTATTAGAAGAAGTACTTGCTGTTTTGTTTTGATAATTATCGCAGACCGGTCGGACGCCCGATTGTGGTGCTGACTCCGCGCAGCCCGGCACCCCTTCCGTTTCCCAGCGCTCTCCCTCCTTTCCCGCCCTCCTTCCCAGCCCCACCCTCGTATGAGTTAGGCATGGCTGCCGGTGAACTCTCGTCTCCATGCTAACTGCATTACGTATGCGATCTGGCTGGTTGCGATGTGGGTCCGCGGAGGGTGCTTTTTGGGTACCCACACTCATTTCTTGCTGCCCAACCTCAGGGTACCGCCACCTCCCGAGCTCTGTGAGCTTCTAGCCGCACTATAAATATAATATAGTGACTATGTAGATAGCTCTATATCACTAGGTTAGCTTGTCTTCATTTTCAGTTGTTGCTGGCTGATATTAGCTTTAGTAATCATCTAATATAAAGACAACATTCTAAGTTGTCTTGTAATGTACATACATGACATTTTTCGATTTAAATTACTAAATGAAAACAACTATTTTACAAAACTAACCTCATCTACTGAGAGAATACTACAAGAAGTTGTATTAGTGTACGATTTCTCTGTTTGCTGGAGCAATGACATTTCTCAGCTACTGTAGACTGAAATGAGTCTTGGGAAAAGAAGCAGGAGAAAGAATGGTTGGAGTATACAACCTCACCGCTAGATGGGAGAAAATCTTACACAGTGTCCCTTTAAGACGGAAGATGACTGACGGTTAAAACTGTAATCTTCTTTTAAAGCACATTGGCATGACAGTGCAGCAATGAGAGTGCAGTTTGAATTCTCATCATGAGTGGAAAAGTTCTAACTTGAACATGTGTTGTCCTGCATGTCCTTTATATGTCTGTCTTAGATAGCTCATAGCCCCACCTTCAAGTCAAAAGAGCATGTCTTTGGTCATATTATATTCTTTATTCATATGCTTCATCAGATCAGCCTGAGATTCACACAGAGTAAACTCAATATCAGTATATCAGTATCTTCGTGCTCCATATCAAGTTTTGTGGATGTGCATCCAACGGCGCTGATGTTATTCATCATGAAACAGAAAAATGAGTGCTGTTGTCATATGCAAATGAGAAGAAAAAAAATCACAAAAACTGGGAGGCGGAGCCTTGGATGTCAACAGATACAGAGTCTAGACTACATAACAGAGCCTGTTCTTGAATCACACAACAGAGACAGAGTACGGATACTATAAGAGAGGAGGAGCCTGGAGCCATGGATTTGATGATGGAGGTGGAGCTTTAACCTTGAAGACCATAGCTAAGTCCTTTCATCAGTGCTTCATCAGATCAGCCTGAGATTTGAACAGAATATATTCACAACTGTCCTCATGCACCATATGAAGTTTCTTGGATGGATGAAAATCAGCACTTAAAGAATTCATGAACTGTTTTCACTACAAATGAGATACCAAATCTATTTTAAAGCAGTGATCCATAATAAAGTATATCCATTACTCACTAAAACTTAACTGGGATATTTGACTTTGTGGTGATATTTATGGAAAACGTAAAACATTCTTCCTACCATTATATCATATAGTAAAAGTAAGGCATTTAAATAGAAGCATGCAATGGGAATTTCTTTATCTCAGACCTTTTATTGAAACATAATTGGTGAGTACATCTTTCTGTGACTTTCAGTCTCTCTATTCAACCTCCTGATGACACTCCCTTTGAGAACTTCTTTTTGAAGTCTTGCCTTGTTAGAGAACAGCATGGTATGCAATAAAACACTGAACAGTTGGCCATGTTCATTTAAAAGTCCAGAGAAGGTCAAATTAAATTCTCCTGTAATGGCTAAATTGTAGTTTAGGTACATTCTGAAATTTCATCCAAAAATCAAATATTCCAAAGTTTTAGTGAGTAGTGTATATTTGAAAACATCATCACAGTCCCTGCTGGTACAGAGTGCAGATGAGATACATTTTCTTTCTTTTTTTTTTTAATCCATAAAATTTACTTTCTGTATCCTTGTCCTGTGTGAGCTTTATAGTCTGTTCTATCATGAGGCCCAGTCTCCAGCCAATATTTTCTTTATCTGGGCAGAAAATATGTTATAGAAAATATATGGTAAAATGGTATAGTGAGGCAATGGAGAGATTCTGTCACAGGAGCAGCAGGGAGGAAAAGGTGTCCATACCCTGAGTGGTGTGCAAGGCGGTAGGACCAGGGGTGATGGTGATGGGTGCGGCTTGCAGCTTTAATGTTACTTTTTCATAAAATGCCATTTCCTTCCAGAGTCAAATATTACCGTGAATGTGGCACAACCAAAATTCAAAGGGATGCCTCGGAGATACCACCAGCTTGATCAAAACAGAAAATGTGACTCCTTGGTAATCAATTGACATGAATTGTGTTTCACTCTAACAAAAGTAAAGCTGCCACAATGGGACAATACAATAGATGCGCATTACATTAGCATGTCTTCTTTTGTCTTTTTGTTATATGTATGTACAATTCTGCAATAAATCTTTTCCCCCCATCAAAATAAAGAAAAAAAATTAAAGTATAACTGGTGCCCCTGCTCAATAATAACCGAGACTTAAACAGTTGGCGCACATTTTACGGGCGAACACTATTCCCCAATCGGTATCATCTTCCATATTTGCATGTGCTTGGATGCTGAGAGAGGCAAATTGACTGAGAAAATAGCCATATTACCACACAGTAGGAGAGGGATTGTGTCATGTGCAGCAAACAAAAGAAGACGACAGCAATGGCCCTCTCACTGAGCAAATGCATGCTCTCAACTCAGGCGAATCACATACACATAGTGTGACTGGTGTGTGTGTGTGTGTGTCGGTGGGTTTAGTAAAAAGAAAGTGAGAGAGAAGGAAGACAATAGTAGAGATAATTTCAAAGATTTGTGATGATTTGTAGCCTCTGAAACATGTCACAGGCAGGAAGAAAATGGAGCTTTTAAAGTCTGATACTCGATTATAAAAGACACACTCTCCCTTCAGCTATGAGACAGGGTTCGACAGCACCTTCTTTATGACCTGCTAATCACAGTGTATTGAGTAATAGTTTCTTGAAGTGACAATGAAAGAAAAATCTTTTTAACTTTTCAATTATAACCTGTAATCTCTTCAGACTCTTATTTTACATCAACAATAACATTACTGAACATTAACATCATACAAACTCCATGTCCACATCCATGGATAAGATGCACCTGAAACCCCCACCTGCTGCCCAGGCACCACACCGCAGCAGCCCACCGCATTGGGTCCAGCAGCCCAGATGGGTCAAATGCAGAGAAAGAATTTCCCCACAGGGAAAAACAATAGTAAATCAAATAAAAAAGCACTTACATGAGGTCAGCCCACATAAAAGCAGAAGCTTTTGGCAGTTTACTGGTCTTGAACATTCAGGTGAGCATTAACACATTGCTTAGGAGGAAGGACATCATCAATCTGAGAAATGGTTGGACATTTCCAAACCATTTCTATTTGTTTTTTTTTTCTTTCCACACTGAGAAAGATTATTTAGAAGTTGGGAGGAAAAAAAAAAGAAGAAAAAAAAAAAGATGGTTGCCTTCAATTCCAGAAATTGATCCCTGAGCAAGTTCATCCCAAGGTAAGAACATGTCCCATGCTCAAGAAAAAATATGAATTAATGGACATCTTCCCGAAACAGTTTTTTTCTTAACTGAGTTGTTTTTATTCCTTGATTTTATTCAGTAAAGTTATCCACAAACGTCAGAAAACCACATCTGGCACTTGAAAAGGAAACTAGATCAGAGTTCACGTTTCTAAACCATACTGACCCAAACTGAGCGGTACTGCACAGTGTTGTTTACAACTGGTATTATAATTCCTGCCTCACGTGTTTATTTTCTGCTGCTTACTCATTCACAACTATACTACTCAGTACAACTGCGTCTGTGTGTGCGTGCGTGCGTGTGTGCTTGATATCAGTGAACAGAGGGGGTGTGTATTAGAAAGTCCTCAATTTCACACATGCTTAATCTTGAGTGAGTTTAGTGTGAAGGGATTTGTGGAGGAGTGTGTGTTTTTTTTTTGTTGGGGCTATAGGTGTTGGGTGGCGAGGAAATGAGGGAGTAGGACCAAACTGAGGATGTTGGGAGTGCAGGATGCTCATGTTTAATGGAGTGATGGGAAGTCTGCTGTCCCTTCTGTTTCTTCTTCCGCTTGTTCTTGAGCTCTCTCTGTTCCATTTTATCTTGATATTTTTTTTTGGTGCTGTCTCACTTTAGTCACAACTCTATTAAGAAGATTTTAACCATCAGTGTCAAAATATGCAAAAATATATTGTATGTAGCATCTCTGTCATTGCACAATAATTGCGACAGTGATCTTCTAGAACTTCTAAATACTGTTTTGATCTAGGAAATTATCACACATAATTAAAAACAGTAATAGCAGACATTATTTCCAAGGGCAGAGCGCACTAATTTGGTGCTAAGGTGGTCTGTCTGAATTCTCCAACAGTCTAAAGTAAACAGTGCTTGCGATCCGTTAGCCCTCCCAGTGTCATTAGCTGTAATCTATTTAAAAGTGTTCCATGTGTATCACAGCTGACTGTTGACTTGATAAAGTAACCACATGGTCATATGGTCACATTCATTTAATGGTATTCATGTGATACATGTTAACCTGTTTATTTGTCCATGACTGAGAGCAGTAAATATAATATTGTGCACCACTTTTGCATCAGCTACTGCATAATGAAGACTGGTTTTAACACTTCGGTCGTACTGCCATTCCAAAGAGTCACAAATATGTCGCCCTTGTCGATGTGATACTCATAAAGATCAATTTATAGGGCCGCTGCGTAGCCTAATGGTTAAAGCAGGTACAGAGGCTCAGTCCTCATACAGCAGTCGCGGGTTCGACTTCCGCCCCGTGACCCTTTGCTGCGTCTCTGCCCCACATTCCTGTCTCTACCCAACTGTCAATATAGGCCACTAGTGCCAAAAAATTAAGAAAAAAAAGATCAATTTATAGCAGGTTCAGTTCTGAGCCAGTATGTGAATTCAGACTGTAAGCTACTATATGACACACTGTCATTCTGCATCCATTGTGACTAACTTTTTTCTTGAGGTTAGTGGAATAAGCCATGCCCCTAAGGTATAACTGCTTAAAGCTGCTAAGTCCTGTTAATTTTTTCCTTCTTTTTGTTCACGTACATAATAAAGCGAATTAGTTAAGTTTAGAAACTATAACACTTACCAGCCCATTTGGGTTTTAGATGTTATGATAACCTTAAAATGTATTTGCAGGAAAAAACAAACAAAAAAAGAACCTGAAATTCTTCATTGCTTGATGTCCCAAAATGCCAGAGGGCCTTTTAAGTCTTGTGAGAAGGAATGGCAACTGTACAAAGTTGAAATAAAAATAAATAAAATGAAATAAATTATATGTATGTATGTATGTAGGCAGGTAGAGTGTGAGTGTGTGTGTGTACTGTAGATAGCTTACAATAACTTTTGAATGATCCAATGAAGTTGAACAACTAGTTGAAGTGTTGCTGCAAAGTTTTAGCACTGAGGTCCACCCCACACCCAGGAAACTCAACTGAATATGCCATAAAAATACAAAATGCACAATGAAAAATATGAAAAAACAAAAGAGCAAAATAAGTGAGCAGAGTCAAAGAAATTGGCTTAGGCAAAAGGGATTTATTCACAGAACATTTCATAAGTCATCATCAAAACTTAAATAAAAGTAAATGAGGCAACAGCGGGCTAAACCAAAGCAGCCAAGGACTGTGGATTATTGGATATCCAATGGTGAATCATGGATTTGTATTGGACAAGAAGATGATGTCATAACTTTAGTGTGGTGAAGAAATATTCAAAGAAAACCTGAATTTGGCTGTGGGATTGCATGTCAGGTAAAGTATCAGAGGGGGGAACATTTATTAACTCTTCAGTAAACTTAAAGGTGTACACAGATATGCTGGACACTTTTCTTAATCCAGAAGTTGAAGGGGTGATATAAAGTAATTTTTCAGGTTGTCCATTCAGATAAAGGCTTGTTTTCAGAAGAATGCTGTTTTTCTCTTCTCTAATCTCTGCCTCAAAGAACTGTAAAAGCCATAAAAGTCAGAGTCCAAAAAGTACAAATTGATTGTAATTGTAATTTTGTGGTTAATAATTTCATAATTTTTGCACTACTCGAACTGAATGAGAAGCATTATCAAGACAGTAACAATTAAAAGAAAGAAAAAGAAAAAAAGGATTCCATCAACAACATATAAGCTTTAAAATCATTGGTGTACTAACACTAGATTGAGCTTTTTTTTAATTTTTATTTTCTTTTTGTTGATATGTTAGGTTTTTTTGTCCACATGGGTCACTTCTCTCTCTCTCTCTTTGTGTGTGTGTATGTTTATTTACCTCACAGAAATGTGGGAGCAAGAGGAAAGGTCAAGCAGGAGTGTGAGAGAGGAAGTGTTTAGGTAGATCAGTAAGCAACTCAAGAAACAGGGCCTTGAAGCACTTAGTTTGGAAAACACTATGACACCCCCGCACTAACACACACACGCACACACACTCAGTCATGCATTCATTCACTTGCAACTACTCATTGACCTACCTCTGCTGGATGTTAGATGTGCGGACTGAGTCCTGGGAATTGTTCAGGATGGGAAGATTTGTTTAGTGTGTGTGCGTGTGTGTGCGTCTTTGTGTGTGTGTGTGTGCAAATGCACATTGGTGTATGTCTATCTGTGCTATCTTTTCTAAGATGCATTAGAAGAAGATAAACAGCTATCTGAATGTGTGGGCTTTTATTGTCACCTGAACATGATCACTATCTACATTAGCAACACTCATTTCACACTTATTTAAAAGCTGCCACACTTGTGTGCACACACACACAGACATTTCATCTGCAGTACATTCATCCTCATGGAACTTTTGGCAATTAAATTTTGTTCCTCTGTCTTATCTTGGTTTTGTGAAATGATTTTAGCATGAACACAGTCACATGCCTTTTTTAATCATCTTTTTTTTTTCCTTAAATTAAATAAAGACAAAAAGCCCTCACCACTTCCATAGGATTTGAATTGTGATGTTGCTGCTTATCATCAATCCTTGATGAACTGATCACAAAGGTCTGGTGGTTAGTAGCAATCATGTGTTATGGGAAAGAGCTCAAGGCATAGATCTTGGTGTGCTGACCCTCAGCTTTGAAAACTGGCTCTTGGGGCATGAGTCTCACCACTCTGGTGGGAAAGGAGCCTAAACTTGTGTGTGAGGTTGAGAGTTACTCCAGAGATATAGTAGGGCTCACCTCAAGACACAGTATGGGTCCCAGAACCATTCTCGTTGAAAGGGGTTAGACCTTTTTCCACTCTGGAGTTGCCCATGGTGAGATACATTCAGGCTGGAGTGGGATTACTTATAGGGATTACTTATAGTCACCAAAACGTATGGTTTGGATTTTCTGGGAACTTCAGGCAGAAGAGCCTTTCAGAAAGATATTTAACTCCAACCTCCAGCAGAGCTTCAACCCCTTCATTCAGTTGGGATGGACTCAGAGTGGAGGTCCTGCTCCTCTCTATCAAGAGGACTCAGTTTGGGGTGTTTTTTTGGTTCAATTTGACTTTTTGGGTATATCTAACTTCTACACACACCTGGTTGAATGAAATGAAAATGCTAAGTTGCCAATATGTCTTTTTTCTTCAGGCTTCAATCATCCAATCCACAAAACAACATCAAGCAAATGCCAAGATTTGCCCGCAGAGATGGGAGAATCAAGGCCAACTGAATAAAGGTCAGTTGACATTGAGACATCAGGGACATGTAGCTGGCAATGGACACTAAAACCAGGGAAGGAACTATCTTTTCATGTAAAGACAGAGGGCCTACGACCAAACTCTAACTCCACAATAACTAGCAAACTGGAGTGTTTTTTTGCTTACTTAAATGGGCCAAAAAAGTCTCTCCAAGACTTTTAAGATGTGTGATGTTAGGATAATAGGTAATGTAAATTTTTGGTAGTGGAACAAGGAAAGATGTGTTTCGCAGTACTGGAAACTTCTCCTCTCTCAAGCTAAGGTTGAAGAACTGCTGTAGAATCCCATATATTTAGTCCTCATGGACCCTCAGGGCCCTGGGGTTGATGCAGTGGAACTTGTGGGTCAAGGGATGGTGCAAGGTCTACTTGACTCTGGACAGGAGACAAGCATGCTAAGCTTGTTTCTGAGCTGACCCAATTGAAGAATGTGTTAAGTTCCTTGGCTGTGTCTGATATCCTGTCGGTTTGAAGCCTGTGATGTTCCATCGCTAACCACATCTCACAAACCTGAGTGGCTCATTCAGGGTGATGCTTTCTAATCAAAATAGAAAGATAAGAAAAGAGGGGCTAACCTGCTCATATATTATATTTGGGTCTCAAATACTGCATGTTCAGAAAAAAAGTTAACCAAAAGTGATGGAAGCAGTTGAATTATCATTAATGCCTAATCTCCAAAAGCTGCCATACAAATAAACAGCTGCTTGTACTTAAGTCACCATTTCCATGATTTCTGTTTATGTTTAAGAGCTGGTATTAGCCATCCATAAACAACCTGTTGTGTAACATATAATAGATTTATAGATATATAAAAGCTCAAGTAAGTAGAAGGATTTTACACAGCTGCATTCATGTATCTGAATGTCTTCACCTCACATCTTCGCTCTGCATTTTAGGTAGTCCATTTTTGAAAACAGCAGTTCACAAATGGAGAACCTAAATGAACTACAAACAATAACAATTTTAAAAAAATAACAGGCAATTAATCAGCACCAGAATCTGTCCACAGATAACAATATGTAGCCTACATTTAAGTGTCAGTCATCAACTGATTGGAGAAGTTGTGTGTGTTTGTTAAATATTTATTGTGTGCAGTAAGTAAATTTCCTGTTCTTTTTGTTGCTTTAAATTATGATTTTTCAGTCATTTTCAAGCAAACTGCAAAATATTTTCAGCAAGTATATGTCATGTGGCTATTAAAAGCCCAAATCAAATAATTTTATTTTGATGAAAAGATCTTCATTTTATCAGTGTTAATTAACACTAAGGGAGGGCTCTCGTGAAAATATATTGCATTTTGGGCAGGTCTTGCAAAATATAACATGCCAAAGTCCAATGAAAATACAGTGAGACATCCCTCAAGAGAGCATTCCACACTTTCATGCCTCTGCTGGGTTAGAAAGCAAGATGCACTAGATAAGATAAGGACCTCCGATAAGATAAAGCAAGTCTTTTCAAAGTGATTTCTCGCATAGGCGACATGTTGTATTCAATTTAGATGGTAAGATATGCATA
Organism: Arrhamphus sclerolepis; assembly: GCA_037176975.1. Classification (NCBI taxonomy): domain Eukaryota; kingdom Metazoa; phylum Chordata; class Actinopteri; order Beloniformes; family Hemiramphidae; genus Arrhamphus; species Arrhamphus sclerolepis. The sequence goes on along the minus strand of JBAMYA010009339.1, from coordinate 1,469 downwards.
AAATAAATTGGATTTGTAGGGTGAAGATAATATATTTCTACATTCACAGTTGTTGTTTTGAAAGTGATTTCCACACTTGAAATTGGTTCAATTTGTTTATCCTGGCTCTGTAACTTGCAAATTGACAGGCTGTGAATTTTGATGCACCACAGTTTGCACAAGCGGTTAAGGGACTGTATCTCTTCTAGTGCTAGACCAGTTCTTTTAGGACCTAACCAAAGCCTTCCTATCTCTTATCAGCCTATATACTGTACTGAATGCTAATATTGACTATATACATCACATGTGAATATATTCAATTCAATTTTAGTTATGTAGCATCTATTTATAACAAAGTTGTCTCTAGGTGCTTCTTAGAAACTCAGAGCATGACCCCCGAGCACATGGCAAAGCCTGACATCTACTTAAATGATATTTACTGCAAGCCAAGTTGACCCCCATGGGGCAAGAACACTCCTATAAGACAGTAACCTATTCCTTGGAAGCAATGCACTCTACTACAATAAAAAAAAAAACTGTCAAGGAATGGTTTGAGGCATGACAGCCTTCCAAAGAAACCCAAGAAAGTAACTTCAGTTTCATAAACTCAACCCTCACACATTCTCTGTGGACACAGGCCCTCTTGAAGCTCAGTACCAGAGGCCACCTTTGGTACAGGCGACCTGACCTTAACCCTAACCCAGATTGATATCCTGCCGATGCTGGATGTTTGTATTCACGAGTGTCTACATACTCCAGGCACATACTTTGTGAAAAACAATGTTGAAGAGACAGAGAAGTCCCATGCTGGCTCTGTCACCCTGATTAACAAGGTGTGCATCACTTCTTGGGGAACCAGGGCACATAGATAAGACATTTTACTAGAACAAGAAATATGTGGACTAGAGGGCATAATGGCTAGGGCAAGGTAATCCCAGGCCAGTCGATAAATATAATATCTGTAGTATGTCTTGGGTCTGTCTAAAGTCTCCTCCAGATTAGACATGCCTAGAAAGTATCCTGACCAGATGATTGAACCAGTTCAGCAGGTTCCTCTACATGTAGCTGGGACTAATCTACTACTATTTCACCCTACTGCGAAAAGAGAGTCCATCCATCCCTTGGACAAAAATATCTTTTTGAGCTGCTTGTCCACAATATTGTTCTTTTGGTCAAAACCACCAGCCTGCAACCACAGAAAAGGATGGGTACATAGATCTACCAGTAAACAAAGACCCTTGCTTTTTTGCTCACATCACTTTCACTGCACAGTACTACAAACTTCACATTACTGTAGAAACCACTGTTTCTACAGTTTTCAATCTCCTACATCATTTTTCCTCTACTTGTAAAAAAAAAAAAAAGAAAAAAGAAAAAAAGACCCCAAGGAGGCAGCACGGTGGCTTAGTGGTTAGCACTGTTGCCTCACAGCAAGAAGGTTCCTGGTTCGAGCCTCCACAGGAGCCTTTCTGTGTGGAGTTTGCATGTTC
>JBAMYA010009308.1:0-17734 GCA_037176975.1 Arrhamphus sclerolepis | reverse complement strand
TATGTCTCACCAGTGCTAGCATAATTAACACTGGTTTTTACTGCTGATGCTAAAGTCCATCTATGATCACAGTTTGATGTGGAATAAAATTTATAAGTCTGAGAGGAGTCATGATGCAGTGTAGCTTCAATTCCTCAATCAATCAATCAACTTTCAATCAATCAACTTTATTTCTAAAGCACTTATCACAGACAGGAATCGCAAAGTGCTTTACAATAAAACGTGGAGCGGGATAAAAAGAAATTTAAAACAGACGGCTTAAATACACGTAAAAAGCAATAAAAACAAAAATAAAATAAATTAAAACAAAAATAAAAAGAGATAAAACAAAGTATATTGTTCAGTCAACTAAAAATGACTAAAAGCAAAGAAAGAGGAAGATCGTTCCATAAACGAGGGCCGATGGACTGAAACGCGTAATCTCCTCTAGTTCTATAGTGAGTTCTAGGACCGATAAAAGGTTCTGTTCAGTTGACCTGAGTGCACGAGCTGGGACATAAACGGTTAAAAGATCACTAATATATCTCGGGGCTTGGACGTGAAAAGCTCTAAAAGTCAGTAGAAGAATTTTAAAATTGATTCGTTGTTTTACTGGCAGCCAGTGTAAAGAGGATAAAATGGGGCCAGTAGCACCAGTTAAAGTCTGGCTGCAGCATTCTGGACTGACTGGAGTCTCTTTAAAGAACGCTTGTTAAAAAGAGAGTTAGGAAAGTCCAGTCTAGAAGAAATAAAAACATGTAAAACCATCTCCAAGTCAGCTCGTGACAGAATAAGTTTAGAAATGTTCCTTAGATGATGAAAGCAGTTTTTAGACAGAGACCTTGAACGCTTGTCCAAGGAAAGAGAAGAGTCAAGCCACACCCCCAGGATCCTGATGCTGGACTGGACAGAGGAGCTCAGGGACCCAAGGTGCTGCTGGATCATGGGAATCTTTTCATCAGGCGCAAAGATGATAGTTTCAGCTTTAGATGCATTTAGCTGAAGATACTAGTTAACCACTTTCCAATAGAATCCACACAATTCACTAAATCAGCTAGCACCCCAATCTCTGACTCATAAAAGGACCAGTAGAGCTCAACCCACATACCTGGCTCTGTACCTGGCTCTGTCCCATAAGTGCAGACCAATGTTGCTTATTTTCTGTGCTTAGCTGGCTATCAAGCCTGATAGATTATCACTTGACTCTCTTCACAGATGGCACCCTGCTGCTTGCTGCCTCCAGCCTCTCTGGCAGGAGCTGGCAAGGATCTTTGTGGATCTACAGTGACCCTGAGCAGGCCCCAAATGAAGGATTCTGCAAAGCTGGTGTGCAGACTGAGGCTGGTATCACTGACATCAAATGGGTGGCTGAAAAAGGAGTTGTTGTAGCGTCAGATTCAGGTGAGACGCAGTTTCATAGAAGCTGACTGAAGTTGCAGGTTCGAAGCTGGAATGAAGCTAGTTCTGTTTGACTGTGCAGGAGCCTTGGAGCTCTGGGAGTTGGCAGAGGATGAGCGTCTTTTGATGAATCGCTTCACCAAACATGACCATGACCATATTGTCACCACAGTCAGCCCCATTACCGGAGCAAGCAGCGCCGTTACTGGCAGCATGGACTGCAGGTTAGGCTTTTTAACGCTTTGCACACAAATGAGAAATTAAACAAGCATCATTCCAACCACGTCTTTTCAGGGACCTTTCACGTATTAAGATCCTAACCGTAGTTACAAAACACCACAAAAGCGTTCAGGAGCTATTGGATTTCCTCACATTAGTTTGAAATGTTCAGAATAATCCTTGAATTTGACATTTGTCTGCACATGTACCCCAACAGTTCTCATGAACTCGGGCTTCATCACTTTGTGAGAACCTCCATTAGTGTCTTTCTAATAACAGTGTGTCCTTTCCTTAATGCAGAATTAAAGTCTGGGATCTCAATCAGGAAGCAGTTGTCACCATCTATGATGGTAAGAAAACATCTACATCTTATTTTCAACTAACATAACACTTTTTTTAACCTTATTATTAGACAAAAATATATTTTCCTTGAAGCAGCACAGAGCAAGGTTTTGCTCCCTATAGGTGTTGAGGTTAAGTTGATTTTACCACCGTGTTTGAGATTTAGTCTTGTTTGGTCTCTTTCTTGGTCTCATTTTCCATTAATTACTTTTTTTTAAATTAAATTTAAAAAACTACATCTTTTTTAGTCTGTTGTTGGCTTTACAACAGTGTCCTCTGCAGCTCTGTGAGTGGGGGTAGCAGTGACAGGATTCAGCGAGAGCTAATTCAAATATTTATTCAAATGAAACTGCTATTAATTCCTTTGTCACTTTTTAAGTTTGATGCAGGTATGCTCTTTTACAAAGCATATGTGAAATGTAAAAGAAACTGGATTAATCCTTCCTCGCTAACATTTCATAGAGCTTTTTACTGGATATCAAGGTTTATTTTCCCTGCACTCAAAACTATATCAACTGACCGACAACAGTTTGTCACTTTCAGTTATTTATTTTCCTTGCGAGGGTTGCATTATTTAATTTTGCAAACATTATTTTCTATTTGCTGCAGATATGCATAAAAGGCTCTTATTTTCTCCCTGCAGTTCACACACAGCCTGTCAGTTGTGTTGCCTGCAGTCCTACAGAAGAGTCTCTCTTCGTTTCCTGTGGCCAAGTATGAAACTGATTACACTGTTCCCTTTACAACCATGCAACCGTGTATGTCAGCTATGTGGTTTTTAAATTCCTGGAGGCTTTTTTCTTCTCCTTCCAGCAAAGGTTGAGGTTAAATCAGGGTATTTATGTATGTACTTGCTCAGTGGGAATGTTGAGAAATATGCACAAATAAGCAATGAAAAATGATGAAACAGTGATGTCTTTTATGGATAGGAAAACTTTAAAACTAGACTCGTTTTTAATATTTACGATCTTTCAGGATGGCCGTGTGTTAATGTGGGACAGGAGGAAGCCGAATAAACCTGCCACAAGACTTGGTAAGCAACCTGCTGGACCAGTTAATCCTTATTTTTGTTACCATAGGTTTGACAGCTGTGAGATTCACCCAGTACGAACTGGGGTTCCCTCCAGACTGGGTACAGATGCTCAAATATCTAGTATCAGTTTGTAATGGATTCATTTAATTGGACAAGAAGAAAGGAAATTGTTGTTGATGGCATGTAAGTGCATAATTAGCTACACCTGTGTAGTTCGGCTTTTCCAACAGGACTCTTATTTTGTTAAGCCCCGCATCAGCTGTCAATATTCTATCCAGGTGGAATTAGAGTGAAGATGCTTCTTTTACTGTCTTCTTTGTTTCTGTCTCAGATGTCAAATCCCCCAGCTGTGCTCCCACGACTGTAGCTTGGCACCCTCACCACAGAAGTACTATTGCTTTTGGTACGGCCCGCCTTCTGCTTATGTATGGTCAGACATTTAAATTAGAGTTTTTCTTTTTTTCTTTCTTCTAACTTGCTCATTGTTTCAGGCGACGAGCTGGGCAGAGTGAGTGTGAAAGATTTCCTGGGAACAGAGCCAGCCCGTACGACAAACGTCCATAGTCGCAGAGTTAATGGACTCGCCTTCTCCACAAATAGGTAAATATTTGAAATATCAATATTTCATATCGGTATTTAAAAAAATAAAAGAAAACAACAGCACTAACTTCTTTTGTCTACCCTAGTGCCTCCTTGTTAGCTTCCATTAGTGATGACTGTTCCCTTGCTGTTATGAACTCAGAACTGCAAGAAATGTGAGTATTTGCACTTAATGCTCAAAAGATATAAGTCAGTCTCCTGCACTGCACTAAAGTTACTGATTGTACGTTCTTCTTTTGCAGACTCAGAGATCGGCGACATCAGGACTTTGTCAAAGGTGTGTGCTGGCTTCAAGGTGGCTCCACCACCCTCACCACTGTGGGTTGGGATCATCTTGTGCTTCACCACACGGTTGCTCCAGCTGTAGGATATACCACCACCTCCTCTTAGGCTTAATACGGTCACCTTTGAGAAGCACGACTCAAGACAACTACTTAACCCTTTATTCACATGGGGTGTCCATGTGTTTCTAGAATGCAAATCAAACGTGTCTTTCAGGAAAAAATGGATTTAGGTTCCTCACTGTCATCCAGCACTTTAGATTTATTCACAACCTTTGGACTTCTCTACATCATCTCTCTTGTCACAAACTGACCACTTCTTCCATACTGTAAAACATTTCCATGTGAGGCAACGTATTTGTACTGCATCATTTTACATTAAAGGAATCTTTATGCTGTCAAAGTCTGGCATTCCTTTGTGACAGTTTAATATTCTAACAGCTGTAAAACATTATGAAGAATAGTTTGAAAACATTGTAAGAAGAACTGCATCAGATTTACTTTTTTTCTTCTTGCTATGGACGCACACAGACTCTTTGGAGAGACTTGTAGCTGCTGCAACATTTCTTTGTAAGTATTTTTGTATTTAATATAATGGTGATAACAGTGTGGCTGAAGCAGACTGGATACCCACTGCAGGGTCAAAGATGTAGGATGAGAGGGTGTCTATTTCTACCACTAAGACTTTAAGGTGTTCTTTTTTCTTTGTTTTAAATAAAGTTTGATTTAGTAGCTCTATAGAGGCTTATATTAACATTAAGCTGATGGGAACTGGGGACAGGAAGGAGAGAGACGTGCAGCAAAGGGCCTCAGGCCCGGAGTCGAGCCTAACCTGACTATGGGGGCTGTAGCCTCTATACGTGGGGTGTCTGCTCAACTGAGATATCTGGCAGCCCCATTGTGGGTCTTCACCCAAAAGACTGGTTTATGTCCCTTGTCAGCCCAAAAAAAGCCTTTGACAAATGTGTGCAGGTTGCATGGAAACAATGGCGCTCACGTCTGCACACCTGCAGACTGATGATGTTGACATGAGTTAATGATTGTCCTGACTGAGCTTGTGCAGTTTAAGGACCTTGAAATTGGTCATGTGACCTGAGCGTTAACTAAAATGTTTACCTTTGAAAACAGTTGTTTCTCTTTGCAGCATCTCATTTTTACTGTTCATTTTTTTATATCCTTCTTTAGTTTGCAGTTGATGGATATCTGGTTTGTATTCTCAGTCTGAACCACAATTTAAATGATTTTAGCAGCTATTGTCACCAGTAACAGTTACAATTTCATGCATTCTGTTGGATTCCTTAAGGAGATGTGTATAAATGGACATTTTATCAAATGGATTAAGTTTGAACTGATCTGGACTTTAATGGGATTTAAATGAGTTTCAGAATATTTGGAATAAATTGGATCATAACTGAATTATAATTTGATTGAATTAGACTATTGAACAAAAAAATGTAAATTTAACTCATCTAAAATGTGTTTTGATTTGTTAATATATTAATTTAAGTAAAATGTGCTCAATGTAGCAAATTACTGGAATTTTAAATTACTGGGGGGAAAAAAGTTTTATATTTGATATAAATAAAAAACACATGCAGTTACATGTATTTATTTTCAACTTAGAACAATCGTGGACAACATCTTTGTTAGGTGTGCAACTCCAAGTTAGAGTAATATCTTTATTTTTTCCAAAAACATGGCTTATACATAGAACTGCATCCTTATTTAATCTTATACAAACTGATATATACATTGATACAAATTCTACTATGGTTGAATACCATGTACTTTTATACTAAGAATAAATATGAGGAGGAAAACTGCAGTCATATGAATTAACTTTGATACAGTTAAATATTTTACATGTAACAGTGAAATACCATTTTACTTACAGGACATTTATATATCAATAAAGATCCTTTAGGAAAAGTGATTGATTTAAAGTTGAAGTTAAAAAGACGACACATTTACACACAAACACACAAAAACAGCTCCTTAAAAGTTTCTGAAAATGATCCACTTGACTGATGCTTCAAGAATGTGTGTATATTGTCTGAAAAGGTACTCAGGAGCATATCTGACGGCGACAACTTGTTCTCCAAAGCTAACAGCAGATACACCACACCTTGGGAAATGGATTTGTCTCCTCCCTCCCCGCATTGTACAAATTCCAGCTGATGTATTTTCAAATAACAAATACATACGGGCACTTCTGTATAAATGGCAGATATTTTTTACATTTCCACGGATCTTTAAGAGTTGTCTTTACTAACAGGAGTAATGGGCTGTTTGCTTCCAGGCCGGATGGTAAAAGTCCTGCCATACTGTTGTTTAGAATGTGGCCCACTGCTGTGAAGACAAAAAAAACAAAAAAAACACCCATTATCAATGCATTCAGTCACCAAACACAGGGTTTGTTGTCTGACAAATTTAATGTGTCATATTTTACAGCGCTCTTACCTACTACGACTTTTCACTTGCGAGCTCTCCTGATATTTCTTGGCCACTTTACTCTCCAACTCCTTCATGTCCAGAGTTGCCGCTTTGTTGGCCGCAGGATAATTTTTGGTTTGTGGGCTGGCTCTTGGTGCAGCAGGGACCTTATTATCCTCATCAGACAACGTGGTGCCCCAGTCATCACAACTAGGCTCTGCCTCCTTTGCTGGGGCCATTTTGCCGTCCATTTCCAGCATCTTCTTCTGTAGGATACTCAGGAGGGTTGCCTGACCGGGTGATAGAGCAGGTGGTGGCTGAGTTGGAGCCAGCTTAGGTTTCGTCTGGACTTGTGGCTTTGGTTTGGTTTCTATTTCAGCAGGTGGGTTTTTCGGAGGTGGAGGAGGTGGAGGTGTGTGGTTTGGAGGCGGTGTTGAAGCTGGAGCGGGAGCAGCTGGCGTTGCACTCTTTTTCGCTGGTGGATCAGGCGGACAAATATCTGGGGGCGGATCTGTTAACTCATCTAGATCATCAAACTCTGGTGGTGGAGGAAGAAATGCTATATTGAACTCCTCTTTATGATCTTCAGTCTGCACTGCGTTTTGTTTCTGCTCATCCAGGTTGCTCACTGTTGAGGATGAACCTTCTGTGATCCTACTCAGAGCTGGACTGGCAGATGTTGTCTTGTCCGTAGCCACGGCAGAAATGTTTGAATTTTCTAAAGATTTACTTGTCTGTGCTTGTTCATTGGGCTGAGCAGACTTTTTGCTTGCTTCTGCAGGCGTTAGAGATGAAGAAAAGCCAGATCTAGGAACAACAGTGAAGGAATTGGGGCTTGAATCACTTGGATGAATGGGTACGCTGGACTGTTCACTGTTTTTGAAACTGCTCTCACGTGACAACGAGTGACTTGCTCTGAGTTTATCCCTTTCCTTAGCTGCCTTTAAGAGAGCTAGCGGAGAAGCTGCAGGCCCCTCTCGTGCCACGCTGACTTCATTGGCCTTTATATTACGTAATTTACGATCCAGTAATGGACTGAAACTCCGGCCTTGACTTGGAGAGGCGTTGGGTTTATCTATGCTGGTCTCCGAGTTAATCTGAACACCAGTTCTCTTCTGAAGCTGGGGAGACTGGTGTGGTTTAGTTACTTCTGACTGTGCTGAAACTGTCTCCATCTTAGCCTCCTTGTTTAACTCAGGGAGCGGCAACTGAGAGGGTTTGGTAATTTCTATGTTCTTCTTCGGTTCCTGTACGTCCTTGGGATCTGGTTTTGGTGGTGTATCTGCTTCCTGGGCTTTTCCATCCACTTTGACAGGCACAGGAACAGCGCTGACACTCCCGTAATCTTCCAGAAGTAACATCTGCTTAGGTTTGGTGTCGTGATCCACATATCCACTGAGAAATGTGCTCTTTGGAACATTATAAAGCCTCGCTGTGTTTTGGGGATTGAAGGTGGACAATGTGGGTGTCTGAGCAGGGGGAGGCGGCGCCGGTGACTGTGGTGGCGAGTCGAGGTTGAGGACAGAAGACATTCGAATAGGCTTTGGAGGAGGTGTCTTATGAGTCTTGTGTTGCTTTTCCAGCGGAGGCTGAGGTGGGGCAAACTTTGGATGCTCGGGAATTTGGGCTGCTGGTGGATTCGAAATTGGTATGGATGACCCAGAGGCAGAAGAACAGGTAGATGGAGGTTTTGGTGGAGCCATTGGCGGTGGTTTTAATTGTGTTAAATCCACCCCCTCCTGTGTTGGTGGCTTTGGTGCGGGCATGGAAGGAGGCTGAAGGGAGGCCAGGTCTACGGTCTTTAGGTCACCCATGAAGTCTGGTGGAGGAGGGATAAAAGTCCCTGGTGGGGGAGGAGGTGCCATTGAAGGAGGAGGAGGAACAAATATTTCCCCTTCAACAAGATCAGGCACAGATATGACCGACCCATTGGACAACTGATCTTCAGCAACTATAAGAAAGATTTAAAAAAACAGGATAATTGAGGACTGCTGTAAACTGTTGAGCAGAAATATTCACAGAAGTCAAAGAATGTTTTAGTGTCAAGGTACAATGAGCAAACGGTTCAGTGTACTGATATAATAAAATAACACTGCCAGAATGATTTTGAATGTCATTACTTGCTTTCCTTGTTTATTAAGAAAACTCTGTTCCCGTGTCTGTGGAAAAAGCAGTAAAAACTAGAGGAATCAAGTCAAATAAGAACAATTCCCACAAATGAAAATAAATAAGTGCAAACACTCCCCTTATGTAAACATGCTCTCCTTCTAGAAAGGCTGTTTAGACATTTTTAGGAGGGTTGATTGAGCAATGTCCTGGACAAACATTTACCTGCCCTGCAGTTCTCCACTATTCTGATTGCTGTGATCCATCAACTGTCTGACTAAAGGCACCACAGATCACCTTGGTCACATAGTATCGAAATAACATTCTTGCTCCATAGGCTTGTTAACCCTGAGTACATATTGAAGCTTAGTAAGTTATTTACCTGAACCATTGGTCTTTGGGCCATTGTCAGGAGGGAGGACAGGGACTTTGGGAGTCGGGACAGCAAATCCCTGAAAGCTCTCAGACGAAGACTATGAAATCAAACAGCATCAGATTATCAGTCATAAGGAAGTGTGCAAAAGTGTAAATCAAAGTGCTCACACATTAGTGCATATCCTAACCAGAGGATGTTATCCCAGACCTTTGTGGTTGGTTCAGATTCTCACACAAAGCTTTTGTGTTTTGGCAGTTTTTTGTCAAATCAATAATATAAGATGATGTGTTGTTTCTCTTAAGATGGCATTTACCTCATTCTTGTGACTTTTTAATTTTATTTTGCCCTGATGAGTAAAGCTTTCAAACTGAAGGAACATATACTTTCTCTTTTAAATGACCTTCCATTCTGTAAGAGTGTTTTTTTTTTTTGCTTACAGTGGCAAGTCTTCACTTTTGAGGTGAACAAACCAGTTGTCAACTATTGCAGCGCTCAGTGTTCATTAAAAACATGATGCATTATTGGCGTCAACAGAAGGAAAACTGCTGCCAAAGAAATTCACGTGCTCCAAGGTTTTAGTACTATAAAGCACATCAAATACAGCTGTCCTCTAATACCTTTTTTGGACACAATTTCAAGTTAAATCTGGCAAAACTGCTTTCCAAAGTAATCTGCATACAGCTACTAAAATACATGACTTTATGTTATTTCGGTTTGTCACAATAAATCTGTAGGAGGAGCACCACACTTTCACATTCTTCAGTAATGAGAACGGTTTAGTGAATCAGAGGATACACCTATTATTTATTGTAACGTCTGTTGTTAAGGTAAATCTGGCTGAGAAAAATGGCGGCGTGTAAGTCACCTGGCTATCTGCGTGTGTGCAAAGGAGAAAGGAGACAGACAGCGTTCACTTCAAAGAACCAAAGTCACCAAAAAATAAACACAGACTTTGTTGACACAACAGAAATGCTTTGAGCGTCCATGTCATTCAGAAGGGCAGAAAAACCGCTTAACATATTTTTGTAGCTGTTGCTCCTTGATGTAAGTCTGGTGCTTAAGCAGAGACTTTGTCACAGGTTCACTGGTTTTGAAAAATGGTTTTGTCATGATGCGCTTTGGCCACCTCAATGTTTGTTTGTATTTGTAGAATAGGATCAGTTAATCCACTGTAACTGCAAAATCAGCTAACAATGAGAACCCTGCAAAAAAAACAAAGAAAAAACTTGGACATGCGCATATTTATCACGCCCTGAATCACGCTCGCTTTGCAGAATAATCCCACTTACGTAGCTTGACTTTGAAAGGCATGAACCTTGTGTCGCAAGCTGAAGGCGTGTCACCGAGCGATGGTGTGTGATCCAGTCTGATCTCATCTGCCTGCTCACCGGGCTGTGACTCACTTTCAGCTGTAGCAACAGTCAGAGCCGTCCTGTCCTGGTGTTGTTGGGTGTGCCACGTCCACATGCCACAGAACACTCCCAAGCAGTGAGGTGTGTGAACCAGAATACAGATGAGCTGTTCACTTTGCACCATGACAAGATAATGGGAGGCCTGTCAGTCACATGGACTGCTAATGTACAGCTAAGTTGAGATAAATGTCCCTCCAACAATTAGCACTTGTGTATCAGCTGTGGGACGGTGCATGAATACAGCGCGCTGGAATATCTGCACTAGAATGACACTGTTACCATAGCTTAAAACTGGAAATGAAAGAAAAATGCAAATTAAATGATAAAATAAGCCATCTGCCATGAAGACTAGATGTTTATGGGCTTTTTTTTTTCTAAATCTCAAAACTATCTATTTGCTCCAATAGTTATTGCTTGATATTCAAAGCACAATGATGGTGGCTTTGTTACAGGTTTCTTAGATCCGAATGGATTGATACTGCTTTTCATTCCAAGAAAAGTGTGTACATTATCACTTCCGCATGAGGCGTTTAAAAAAAAAAAAAAAAAAAAAAAAAAAAAGGAAAGTAAGTCAACAGCTCTGCTGAAAGATATTCACCAGTCAGACCAGCAGCTTTAAAGTCACTCACCCCTAAATGAAGTGGCCCAACGCTAAACTCATGCACTGTACAATCACTTCATTCAAATCTGTCAGCAGATGGATTTAAAGGAACTAATTTTGTTAATGATAGAAAAACAGAGGGGAGATGACGGGTCTATGGACAGAAGTACTTTCATTTTTTTCCCCTTCAGTTTCAGAAGCAGAAAATTCATCTTAACCTAACATACTCACAGCGTGATGCTTGACTGTGGGTCTGGCCCGCACACTGGCAGTACCTGACTCAGGGATCGCAGAGGACTTCAGCACCAGCTCCACATTGTCTGGAGAAAAAAAACAAAAACAGAGAATTGTCACCTTCAAACTTTTGTTTCGGTTACCGTGACTGGGCTGCAACTATGACATCTTGTGCACTAGCGTTTCCTAGCAGCGGCTGTTAATGTCAACTTTATTATTTGCTTCGTGGTCAGCGACTGCATTTTCTTGAATTTCATCACTGCGATCAAGTGAACGTTCAGTTGTCGTCATAGCAACACAACTTATAGCAAGCAACACATCACTATTGTTGTTGACTGTTTATCTGTAGTTAGACTTGATCTGGTTTCAAAGAACAGTTTAAAAGAATTTGCACTGCATTAAACCTGCTTGTTTCTCCTGAAATCAAGAGAAATCCCAGAAACTTTAGAGCTTGATGACTGCAGAGGAGGAAAGGGCCCAGGAAACTGTTCAAACTGAGCTGGAGAGAGTCTGATAAACTTGATAACAGCTGATATTATCAAAGGTCGCTCGGGCCGATTGGACAAAAGATAAATGGTTGGAAGCCATGCATTCCCTTCCTGTTCATTCCAATGTCACATTTGTTAAATAAGAGACACCTGCCACTGAGAACCACTTCTATCAGTTTTCTGTAGTAACGCTCGTCAACAGAGCTGCAAACAACTGAAAGCGTTACAAACAAGCAGTGTCCTTCCTCATATTTCCTTCAAGCACAAGATATAATTACTATGACGTTCTTGTGATATCTCTGCAATGCAGTCTATAAAGATGATGATTCCCACTACGAAAAAAAAATGTGGTGAAGTTTCCCGGATGGATAGACTGAGGTGTTAAACCAATCTAACCAAATGATTTTTCCCTTTTGTGTCTCATCTTGATTTAAATAGACAAATGTTCTTTCTCATGTTTGCATGAAAGTTTGTCTCCAGTTTCTTGTTTCCACAAATCATATGGAGCTTCTAATAATAAAACCATATCCAAGGTGTGTATAGATTATAAAGGACCTTGTTAGAACTACTGAGTGTTAACAATTATCATGAACAACTGGAGATGTACACTTCAAAACTGTATATAAAAAAAACTGTATGTAGACTCCTTTAGAAGCAGGAGGACATAGGAAGATAGCAGGTGGATGGCTGCTTCTATGTCTGTATGTATCTATTTATTTATGTGATTAGGAAATATAATTAATAGGAACAATGTGGCCAGCAAGGTGATACAGCAGACTGATTCTGGTGGTATATTGTTCTGCCGTGCAGCCAAACCTGCACGCATATTTTCTTCATTTTTATTTATCTATTTTTGAAATAGAACATCTAAATATCCTGATGCATTTTAGAGATAAGGTGTGTGCATTTGTATTGAAATAAAATGCTTTTGTTGCAATCAGCAAAGGCATCTTTGAAGGGGAACATATGTTAAACTGTAAGGCACAGAGGTGGATGGATCATGCTTTGGGCTTGTACATGAAAGACTATAAAGAGGATCTGGAAAAACTATTCAGTTAAAAAATGGTGAAGATGACGTATTTTTACACCTATAAAAAAGCTGAAGGTAGTGTCACTTTCGTCAAAGTCCTCAGTTCTTCATCAGAACACGGTGGTAACAGCAGTGCATGCATGAATGTTTTAAAACATGTCTTTTTTTTCTCCAGGAAGAGTGGAGGATTGTGTAAAAATCCCACAAATAAAAACTCATTCATAAGATAAGGTCTCGGTTTTTATGATACACGATGAAGCTAATTTCATCTGCATCTTAAACTGTAGCAGATGGTGCTTTCATGCGCAGTTCATATAATAAGCAAAGATTTGGGAAGTTCAGCTATTATTTATTCTTTACTTGTATTCTTATAGTCAGTCTAGTTTATAATAATCATAATTGCATTTTGCATTGCTTGTTACTGGAACTTGCTTCTGTGACAAAAACATTGAACCTTGCTGAGTTAATAACGTATTTCTAGTATGAAATATTGCAAGTTTTTAACATCACTGACCAGGAAGGCTGTCCAAACTTTTTTTCATGTCCTCCCTCTTTTTTCTTTTCTTTTTTTTTGTTTGTTTGTTTGAAACTTTGGCTTGTAAATCTGTGGTCATATCTTTATGTTTTCATGTTCGTCTAGGCTAAGTAGTTCCAATTCATAACATGAGTGTGAATAAAAATGTATTTAAAGTAGCATATTTGTGGTTTTGTCTGCAATACTCAGGAACTTCTGTCAGATATCCAACTTTGAATATTTGAAGAGACACTTTGGTTATCACCAGATAGTTGTTTGAGAACATAAGTAACCTACAGCCAAACAGTATTAAAACAGGTCAAAAATAACGTGACAAGCAAAGCAAGAAACATCTGTTCCAGCGCAATAGTGAGCATTATGTAGGTCAAAGTGAGCAGGTCAGATATGAAATGTCACACATATTATCCAAGGAGGACCACTAACATGTAAGAGCATGATTGTTGGTGGGTTAATTACAATCTTCATCAATAAGATAGGCTTCCAATGGCTAAAACACTAAGGACATGTCATTTAGGGCTGTTTATGTCTGCTTTGACACGGTCATGTCAACACAAAGTCCAAAGGTGGTGTTATTTTCCGCAAAGCAATCACTCAAACATCAGTTGTACTCCATAGACAGTATTTGTCCTCCTGACGGCATTACTCACCCATGTCCTTGATTTTAATATTGGTGTCGAAAAGAGACTGTTTATTTCGACTCAGAAAGTTCAACGGTCCTTTCTTCATGGTTGCTGCTTGTCTTGTGCGTTCACTCAACTCTTGTCTTCAGGTGGATCAGTGACTCATTTTTAAATAGCAGGTTAAGTCCGAAAAGGAGAAGCGCAGGTAAAGAGCGGCTCTGGACAGGTGCGCCACCGCTCTGCATGTAGGCCAAGCAGCGATTTGGAGAAAACTTTCCAAGACACAAAGAGAGAGAGAGAGAGAGAGAAAAGAAGAAATGCAGCAGTAAACCACGCCCAGTGTCTGTGTTTCACTGCACCTCCCTGTTTTCATCCACTCCCAGCCTGCAGCAGGTGAGGCCTCGGCTCTCCCTCTGAACCGCATTCCTGCGCAAATGTCACCTGCGCGGTGGCGGAGGGGCTCTGTTCAGCCTGGATCCTCCTCAAATGTGCCTGGCAGAGCTGTTGTCGAGATCAGGAGCTGTTGCTGAACACTCAGTAACATGCTGAGGTCACCTCTTTACATAAAAGGAAAAAAAAAGAGGTTCAAATGGACTGTCATGAGTGTTTTGACTATCAATGGGAAAAGAGATGGTGGAAAAAGAGCTGCTTATTTTATCTGCCCTTATCTTTGTGAATGTAAAATAAGACTGTGTTTTTATCATGACAGAAGTAGCCTCAGGTACAAAAACTATTCTCTTCCCTCAACAAATAGACCGATTTAAGAGGAACATTAACCCGTTGATGCACATATTTTTGTGGTTTTGGCTAATTTTTTATTTTTATTTTTAAGCATGTTATTGTTCAAATCATTAGTTCTGGATCCTGCTCATGCATCTTCTCACTTCTCCACTTCATCTGAGGCCTGCGGGGCTTTAAGTTTGAGCTCTGGGGGAATTTACTTCCTGATGACGTCATTTTTGGAAGTAGCTATATTCAAAAATATATCAATTCTTGTGTTTTTGTAGACCATAAAATGTAGTTTCATCATGAAAATAACTTTCCATTTTAAAGGTTAAAATCATCAATATTCAAAATGTATGATCAGGACTGATGCTGATTTAAGTAAAAGGGTGCACCAAAGATTAAAAGATGTGACCTGAGTTTATTATATGATTATAATTTGAGTAAATGGTGGGTTTAATGTTGATGTTTCATGCAAGTATATTGATTGTATATTAATATATAGTGTTACGTAATATATAAGTTACGCATTTCTGTTGTGAAGTGTTTCTTAGTTATTGAATATTTAATTTAGTCCATAATATGTTATTTATTATAGTATCATTGTATTATATATTATATTATTTAGATATATATATTATCACATGAATATTTTATTTTGTATAAGTGCATTGTGGACACGGATTTAAAATGTTTATATTACAATTTCTCTTACCTGTTTTAATTGGAAGCACAGGGGTGTAATACTATTTCCTTTATTCCATTGTGTCAACAAAACAGAACTTTTTATAGGGATTAAAGACCCAAGACAGAAGCAAGAGGGATCCCACACAGTACCATCATGTCTGATGTCATATATCTTTTTTTTACAACAACTATGAGTCCTTTAAGTGCATATAGCCTTGTTTTTAAGTGCACCCAATTAAAAAAAAAAAACAAGAGGAAGGCATAATGAGTTAAAGATTCAATCAAATTCAGTTAAAAAAGGAAACAAACCTGATCAATAAAACCAGTTTATACAATTTTTTTTTTTATAAGTGAAGCATGTAAATAAACTAAAACCAAAAGTTGCCAGAGAAAAAGTTGTTAGAGACTTGAATCAGGGACATAGGTATGTACGTTAAGAAAAACAGGATTTACCAAGGTGAGTAACACCGCCTGTAGTGTAATCCACTTATTCATACCTGTTTTATAAGAAGCAGGGCTGAATGATCACATTGATGTAATCTAAGAGGGTATTAAAAAAAAAAGAAGAAGAACAGAAAAGCCTTATAGATTTAGATAAATGAAACTCTGTGTCTGTCACGCCTTACACAGAATGAGGGACATTTAACCTTGGCGCGCAGCTCACAGCGATGGGTTTCACAACTGACACCTGCAAATGCTTACAATGCTTATGGATAATTAACAAACAAATAATTTGTTCTCCTCTTAACTGGCCATCCAAGTTTGGTCGCACAATATTTTGACCCCCCCTTTCTACCTTTTGAAGATCTGATTTATTTTTAATTAATGCATCTTGGAAGCCAGAAAAGCAAGATTGAAGAAATGCCAAGTTATCATTATTCCCTCTATAATAAAAATAACATCAGCACCGGAGCCAGCGACAGGGCATATAAACGATTTATCAACACAGGGAAGAAAAAGACAACCGTTCGTAACTTAAACATAATTTGATTTAATGTTAAAAATATAATTATGCTAAATATTACACTTATATCGATAAAGTAACCATATACATTTTCAAAAAAATAAAATAAAAAACCCAACAACTGCTGTATGTCATTATGAATCATCTTAAATGTAGAAATGACAAGTTACACATTTGAATCACGAGTAAAGGGAACAGTTTGGGAACAATTTCAATATCACACTTTAAATGACTAATTTTCAAGGTTATTAAAAGTAATCACGGTATCCAGGAAGCCAGCCAGTCATTTATCCTCCTGCGGCTTAACTCGCCACGTTTCTGTCAAGGCTCATCGGTGTTGCACGTGAACCTTGTCGTCCTGGAGACAAACCGCACTGGTCCATCCAGTTCCTCCGTCTTCCGTGGGAATTCATCATGAGATATGAAATAAAATGCAAAGAATGTTGCAGAAGCCCGAGTGTTTTACTTGTTTTACGTTGCTGATGATACTTTTAATAACAGTTATGCTTTCACCTCCTTTGGGTCAGTTTATTCTTCAGTTATTTTTTCCTGTTACTTATTACCACACACTGTTCATTCAGTGGCTTTTCCTGAGACAGAGACTTTTCTTTTTTTTTTGGATCTCCCATAACCTAGATT
The DNA here is from genome assembly GCA_037176975.1 of Arrhamphus sclerolepis. Lineage (NCBI taxonomy): Eukaryota > Metazoa > Chordata > Actinopteri > Beloniformes > Hemiramphidae > Arrhamphus > Arrhamphus sclerolepis. The sequence continues at coordinate 1,034 of JBAMYA010009308.1, read as the reverse complement.
TATTACCCACTACACTTGTATTATGTGTCTACAGATACTAATCAAAAGGGAAGTTTAGACAGGAAAACACAAATATGTTTGCATTCCATTGTGATGAAGAACATCTCAGCTGGAACAGGAAATGAAACTATAGATGACATCTGAACCAAATTTATTGTGTGGAGGAATGTGTGAAGTGCACCGCTGGTTTTATGCAGCCAAATGACAGCTTTCACCTTCATTGTTAAAAAAACAAAACCAAACAACTCGTACAGTGTCAATCTGTTCTCATGGTGTACGTGTACGGATTCGTCCTTCGTTTTTTTGTTGTTTTTTTGTTTTTTTGTTACTGCTTTTAATGTAAGACATCCATCAGGAATTTACACTTTTTTTTATAGACATTGTCCTCTTCTGCTGTAGCTGAACAACGATCAGACAGTTTGGCTCACATTTTTGGAAGATTTCATTTCAGTTTCACTTTAACTTACAACAAATTAACTATAAAAATGAAACACATTCCCTTCCGTCTCAGCTCAAGCTGATTGCAAATAATGTCTGTATATTCTCTCAGAAAAGAACTGGGATTGTCCTACCCTTCCTGGTAAAGTATTATAGTTTGTCATGAGCAGCTGAAGTGCAGTGAACTGACTTCATTAACATATTAAACATTTCTTATTGTAACAGTGACTTGTCAAGCAAAAATGATAGTAAAAAGTATTAAAGAGAAAGCAAAGCTGTGTGAACTCTCCCACGGTTAGGAGAAATCATTACATAATACTGTCAGGTCATTTGTGTTGCGTGGTTTGTTAAATTTATAATTCTTTCACAGGCATACATGAGCAGGAATAATTACTGCACCATCATCCTGCTACAGCAGAATCTCTTTCTTTTAGTGTCTGAATTTTATCGAAGTGGTTTGACGGATTACTGGATCGTGTTTGAAGGAAAGTTGATGACGTGATTTCTGAACAGGGGTTATCCATCTGATCCAACTGATCTGCGATCTTAAGAAATACAGGTGAACGCCCTTAATGCATGTAAACCACAACCAAGAG
>JBAMYA010009297.1:0-17736 GCA_037176975.1 Arrhamphus sclerolepis | reverse complement strand
ACACACACACACCCCCAGCACCCACAGCGTCCCCTTGTGGGAGTTGAACCCAGGACCTTCTAGCTGTGAGGCGATCGTGCTACCCACTGCACCACCATGCCTCCATAGTCATTGGTTCTGTTTAAAAGAAAAAAAGACTGCAGGGTACACCCTCACTCAGCTATTGTGCTTTAAATAAACAGAATATTTCAATATAGCCTTAAAGAAACAAATATTTGGATTATGTTGGCCAGTGGCGGTCACCTCCAGTGGATCGCTTTAAGCTTTTGTATTCTCAGAGGTGATGATGTATCGTCTGCATCAGTGGAAGACATGGTTTGAAAAGTTTCTTACAAGTTAGGGCAGGGGTGTCAACCTCTATTTCATCCTGAGTCGCATCATCACCATGGTTACCGTTAAAGGGCTGGTTATTCTTTCCGTTCTCAACCAGCTGTGTTGTCAGATTTCCTACAAAATAAGAAAAAGAAAGAAAGGAAAAACTGTTTTTTTTCCATAAAATTTCAAAATTTGTGACTTTTATCATATCAAGGCTTTTGTGATAAAATCACATATTTTTCTACTAAAGGGGAGACCAGGTATGATTGTAACATGGGAAGAATTGTGACACCACAACTTCCACCAAGCAGGAACAAGATAGGAGTCATGATTATATCAGAGTGAACTCTTTGTTACAAATTTTGAATTCTTGGTTACAGATTTTGGTTTTTGATTCTCAGATTGATTCACAATACACCAGGCTCTGAATTGATGCCATATATTCCTACTGTGACCTTCAGCTGTGCATCTTTTGTGTTTTTTCTTCAGAAAACCGGACGTGGCGTTTGGTTCCTCGCTGTGCTGAAGCTCTGCCCAGTCCCCTTGGCCAAGTTCCTTATCTACACTGGCCTGATCAAACATCTGTCTTCCTTCTTCAAAATGGCTCCCCGCAGCCTGACAGAAGTGGTGAATGAGCTGACGGACAACAAAGACCTCAGGGCCGTCTTCAGCTACATCTTTGGCACCTACGGTGAGCCCAGGTGAACCTCTGGTAAGTTAGTCAGCTCATTTGTTGACATGTTGCTCACAGCTTTTTTGTTTCTATCTTTGATCTGCAGGCAACATGCCAAAAGATGCCAGTTTTTCCATGCACAGTCTGCTGGTCACTCACTACCTGAACGGCGCCTGGTACCCTAAAGGAGGCGCGAGTGAAATTGCCTACCACATGATCCCCATCATTGAGAAGGCAGGGGGCGCTGTTCTGGTTCGAGCCCCTGTCAACCGTATTTTATTCAACAATGCAAACGAGGCTTGTGGTGGGTGTTTTCTCCTTGGTTCATCCACGCACAGTCACACTGGGCAGACTCCTGGGAGAAAATCTGTTCACTTCATTTGGATCTTGGGTTTTCAGGTGTGAGCGTGATGAAGGGTCAGGAGGAAATACACGTCCGGGCCCCTATGGTCATCTCAAATGCTGGCATCTTCAACACCTATGAGAAGCTTTTGCCGAAAGATCTCCAGGCCATGCCAGGTTAGAGAGGAGCCTCTCCTGCAGCTAATGATTGGTGTCGATATACATTGATACACATGTTGATATGTTTTTTTTTTTTCTTTCAACTATCCAATTGGTTTATCCAGAAAATAACCCAGTATTGTGAAAATAGAATTTGTTGAGACTGGACTGTGCATTTTTATTTTGGGAGTGTTTCCGCATTTGGATTAATTGGAAAGTGTAAGCAGATATGCTGATGTGTTTTTCATCTCTTTGTACGGTGACTTTTCTGCCTCGCAGACATCCAGAACCAGCTCCGTATGGTGAAGAACGGTGAAGGAGGCTTGAGCATCTTTGTGGGTCTCAATGGAACCAAAGAGGAGCTGGGCCTGAAAGCAGACAACTACTGGATCTTTTCTGAAAACAACTTTGATGAGCTGTCTGTACCTTTTTATTTATTTATTCTTTATGCTGCCAATCAAAACCCGGGACATAGCTGAGATCTAGGAGCTCACTGGCTGCCGACTGACTCAGCACTTTACATGTAGACTTCAGATTTAATCACTTTATGTCGTGAGCTTTTTTGTTTTTTGATTTTTTTTTAAATGACTAGCAATAAATCTAAGAACTTTTTCTGGTGTTAGTGGGGACTGATGTGAAAGCACGTGTGGTTACTGTTCTCTGCCAGCAGAGAGGGCTGCTGTGAGTCCTTCCCTCATATTAGGACCAATCCTCAGCAGACAGTTCCTCCCAGCTGGAGTCAGAGAAGGAGAAAAAAAAATCTTCCATTGAGGGAGCATGGCCACTAAATAGTTAATTGTGATCCTTGCTGTGGACATTTCAGAATATGAATAAAATAAGATAACAGCTGAAAGAGCTGATGCACTAGACTAAGATTATGAGGTTATTAGCAGCCAATGAGCTACTAAATCTCAGCTATGTCCCGCCTCCTCTGCTGTTTATTGACCTGGCAATGATTTAACTCATTTCAGAATTTACTGTTTGAAAACTGAGAATGTTTTTTTTTTTAACTGATAGAAGACAGAGAAAAATGATTTAACTCTCAGTCACAGATTTTGATTTCTGTGTTGCACATTCTGGGTTTTGACCTTGTAATACATTAGGTTCTGAATTGGTGCCATAATTTGTGTTCTCTTGAGAAAAATGCAAACAGTAGAGCTGCATGTTCTAGCTTTTGGCCTAGTGTTTTTTTTTTCTTCAATATGTGTTTTTAAGTGTGAAATCACTAGAATCATTTTCTTCCCTTTTGAAGGGTTGAGGACTATATGAATGGAGACAGGGAGGAGTCCTCCAAAAAAATCCCTCTGCTGTTTGTTGCCTCTCCCTCAGCAAAAGATCCATCCTGGCAAGAGAGGTCGCCAGGTAGAGACATGAGATCAAGGAAGGGTCCACACACGATGTTCCTTTCTCCTTGAGTCCTTTTATGATTTTTTTTTTTCTCTTCAATACTTTTTTTCTTCATTCTAGGGAAGTCCACTTTGAGTCTAGTGAGTTTTGCCAGCTACACATGGTTTGAGCAGTGGAAGGATGGCAAAGTGACGAACAGAGGGGCCGACTACAAAGACCTGAAACAAGGATTTATTGACTGTGCTCTGGAGGTGGTGATGGATGTGTTCCCCAAGATCACCAGAGACAAGGTGAAGACTTTCAACCTGCTTACGTCTCACTAGTTTCAAACAGTAGTAGAATAGCTTGAACCTACCACATGTGGAAACTAAGTTCTTTTTATAATAAGACCCTAACCCAGGGCTGTCAAACTGATCCGTGAAGGGGGTGGTGTGGCTACAGGTTTTTGTTCCAGCTATGCAGCAGCACAGCTGATTTGTTTCATTCAATCAATTGAACTTGTTCAGACCTTCAGTGAAGACAATGTCGTTGATTCTCCTCGTGGGGGTCCTCCACGTCTGGAGCTGCACCTGTCCTGTGTCGTCAACCTCGGTGACTGTGGGTGGTGTAGCTCGCGATGTGGACTGATCCTCAAGATATTGTTTCCTCACCTGGTTCAGCAGTGCCAATGATGACAGTTAAAGGAGGTGGAGGGAGGGGGGGGGGTTGCTATGTGTGCTGAGTTTTTTTTTGTTTGTTTTTTTTTAACTTCTATTATATCCTTGGGTGTGTGACTGCTTTTTAGTTCTTGTTTTATTTATAAATAAAGTTTGATTGATTGACTGAAACAAGTCAGCTGTGCTGCTGCATGGTTGGAACAAAAACCTGCAGCCACACCGGCCCTTTCACGGATCAGTTTGACACCCCTGCAAACCCTAAGAAAACAGAAAAGTGCTGTAGATAGGGAGATGCATAGTGATGGTCACCTCCAGTTGTTTGTGCTGCTCAGATAAAATCATGTCAAATGCTTTAAAATGGAAAACCAAAATCTGAAAGATGTAGAAGAAAACAAGAACCTGACATTTTCTCTATTTTTCCATCATTTAAATGATAAAGACTCAGCCAGTCATCGGCTCCAGGATGATCAAAGACGATCTAAAGTTACCTGTGAGGACTGGAACAAGTAGAAGATGTCTATGTGAAGCCAATATATTAGCAAGAAGCCTCCATAGTCCCCACTGATGTTTGCCAAAGAACACACTGACTGGCCTAAGAGCAATGGAGCAGCGTTTTGTAGTCTGATGAAAGCAAAATTGTTCTTTTTGGGTCTACGTAGGGCAGCTGTCCCAAGTACTGAATTCAAGCCACAGTACACTGAAGACAGTAAGGCATGATGGAGCAAGCACCATAATATGGGGATGGTATCAGGTTTATTATCACATACCAGGGATCATGGATCAGTTTCAGTCCATCAAATTACTTTGAGAGGTTTTTGTTTTGTTTTGTTTTCCCAACAAGACAATGAGCCCAAACACACCAGTAAGTAGCAGCATCTTAGTTCCAGACCAACCACATTAACGTTATAGAGCTTAATTTCTGGATCTTGATCCAATATAAAACTTGTAGTGAGACATCAAATGCTGTTTCTGAGGGGAAAAAACAAGAAATGCAGAGGGATATGGGTTACACCAGGACAGCCAAAACTATCCACTGGCTGATGGCGTGTTGCATTTGTGACTTTGTAGACCTCTAAGCATCCAGTTTTGAAGGACTAGTGAGCGCCGCTGTTTTTGGATGCGAGGGTACAGACAAAATGGGAATAATATGAACATGCTGAACGTCAATTCAGTTAGGAACAGATCAACTGAGATGAGTGGTGATCCTGCCTACTTTGTTTCTGATAACCAAAGTCAGAAGTCAGAGGAAGTCTGAATGTGGAAGTCTGGAAACTTTGAAAAAGTGTGAGTTCTGTGCAAAATGTTCTTTCGATGCTTGGGTTGCAGCTGTCGGTGTTGATCTGTTCCTTGCTGAGTTGACAGCAGTAAAACCTGGAATTTTCTTGTGAGGTTCACCACACCAGTATCCCTCACATTAACTCAGTCACCTCCAAAAACACTGGAGTTCACGAGTCCTTCAAAACTGAATGTTTAAGCGTCCACAAAGTCCCCAAATGCAGTGTCCTACCACCCAGTGGATAACATGCAGTACTAATAATCCTGAGCTGAAATACCTGTTCACAGATGAAAGAAGCTGGTCGATTCCACAAACACAGATGTGAAACAGTCCTCAGAAATGCCGGTTATACAAGTTAGAATGAACACAAGGAACTTGTGCTCCCAAAAAAGAATTAGCACTCAGCAAAAGAAATTGACACAATAATCCATCAACCCTGTGAGCAGCGATAACTGACATGACTCTGGGTCTTCAGGTGAGAACCTCCTTTCGTTTCCCACCTTTGTTTCATTTAGTTAGTCCTACAACACCTTGAGGAAACAGTGATTTCTAGCATCCCAGAGTAACTCCCCTAATGTCAGCTCTCACTGCTCCCCACCAATACAACAACCTCTATAACCTCAACTGCAAAATGGCTGCCTCCCTTATCCTGCCTACAAAATGGTTGCCACCTTCACCAGACCCAGGCTCTGTACATGCAAGTTCCAGGTAGTGACAATCTTCTCTAACACCTATAAAAGCAAACAAACTTAACCTGCATAGTCCCAGACAAACAGATTAAAATAGGCCACACCCACTCCCCCCTCAACTCTACCACTCTACAACTGTGTATGAGGAGCTGATGTCACCTTTGGATATGGAAGTGAAGATCATTATTCACAAATCTTCCTGACATTAAAGAAAGAAAACAGAACCAGATTAGCAGTCCAGGATACATAATGACATATATTTGTTATTCACATTTCTCTTTCTGTCCGCGTAGATCGAGTACATTGATGCGGGAACCCCACTCACAAACACGCACTATATTGGAGCCCCCAAAGGTGAGATCTACGGCATGGATCACGGACTGTCCCGATTCAGTCCCGAGCTCAATGCTACGATACGACCTCAAACCCCGCTGAAAAACCTCTACCTGACAGGTGAGTCCATCTGCAGACCATCACACACAATCCAGAGCATCAAGACTGCGTTTATCTAACTATCTAAATGTTTTCTCTGCTTCACAGGCCAGGATGTGTTTCTGTGTGGTTTCGCCGGCGCCCTCGCTGGGGCTCTCACCTGCGGCTCGGTCATTCTCAATCGCAACCTCCACCTGGACGCCGTCGCTCTGGCAAAGAGGACAAAATTTGTGGACAACAAAGTGAAGGCGGATTAACCGCTGAAATTTACTGTAACCCTGCTGCAGCACACATCTCATTTCACACATGTATCAGTACTTTGAGGTTGTGACATGTTCACACCTGCACTATTTTATCTACTATTATATGTTTGCATAAATTGTCAGTATAATTTTTTAACCCTTTGATGCACCTTCAAAAAACTTAATGTTAAAGTCCCTGCGCACATAAATGTGTAACAAAAACAAGATAGGAAAATGTGATTTTTTTTTTTTTTTTTTTTTTTTTTTTTTAAACTAGAACCACTCCTAATCACACACATAAAAATTGATGAATTAAAAAAAAACTTACATCAATGTTTTTGATGCAAATTTTTATGGTCTCAAAAAAATTCTGTAGATACTTCATGTAAACTGGATTATTCATGGTTTCACTATTGTAGCCTGATATATGAAGAAAAAAAAAAAAAGATTAGCAGCAACCTTTAGTTAAATGCATTATTAGTTTTTGCTCAATGTCAAGTACTCACATTAAAGACCCTTCAAGACATTTTTGTGCTCATGGAATCCATTCAAATCACTATTTTCTTAAAACGTGTATTTTTTAATTTCTCCACTTCATTTAAGTGCTGGGACTTTAAGTTTGTGTTCTGAGGGACTGAAAATGCACAAACTTGCATGTATCACCAATAATATGCCTGAAAAAAGAATAAAATATGCAATAAATTAAAAGCCAAAAACACAAATGTGCTTAGGTGCGTCAAAGGGTTTATAAGGTTTTAGCTGTTCATTTTAACAAACTGACACAAAACTCATCCATTCATGACGTTTATTCCCTTCACACTGTGCCTAAATATAATTCAGTTCAATTCAGTTTATTTACATAGCGCCTATTTACAGAAAGTCATCTCTAGGTTCTTTAGAAACTCAGAGCTTGACCCCCGAGTACATGGCAACATCATCAGTGGCAAGAAAAAACTCCCTCTTGGGAAGAAAACCTGAGCAGAACCCAGCTCTTAGGGGACCGTCCTGCTGAAGACCAGCTGGGTCAGGAGGAGATGAGGAGAATTAGGACAGTGGGAATGAAGGACAGAGGAGATGTACGATATAGAACATGTGCATATTATTCAATTCATGAAATCACACTGTAACAAAGAACATTTATTTCTTTTGTAATATTTGTTGTGAGAGCATTGATCACAAACACAATTAATAATAAAAGAAATGTGCTTTAACTTTTTTGTTCTTTATTTATTTCACCTTCACAAAAGTTACAAGACCATTTTGACACAAAATGTGCGCATAACAAAAACTAAAAAATGTCATCAAACTTCTATTTTTTTTTTTAAGTTTTGAAGTTCAGTTTATTTAAACCAGTATCATTCCTAATCCTGCATATCAATTTTTTTTTTTTTTTTTATAAAAACGCTTCAAATGTTTTTGTCATGATGCATTTTATAGTCTAAAAAAATGCAATGAATGACTTATTTTCAAAAAAATACTTCATGCAAACTGGTTCATTTATGATTTAATTATTGCAGCCTGATATATGTGAAAGATTAGCAGCAACATTTATTTATTTATATGCATTATAGGTTTTCGCTCAATGTCAAGTACTCACATTTTTGAACATTTGGACCAAAATGTGCTCACTGAAGTCCATTTCAAAAAGCAGTGATTTGAATGGATTTCTACAAGCACAAAAATGTGCAAAGGGTCAATAATGTATTTCAGTTAATGCTGTCTACAAAAGAATAAAAATGAAAAATTCATCATAAAAGTTGAGAACACTCAAAGCTGCACAACCTTGCATATATCATCAATAATATGCACAGAAAAAGGGTGAAATATACTAGAAACTAAAAACCAAAAACATAAAAATGTGCTTGTGTGCAGCAGTGGGTTAAGGGGAAATACATGCAAACAACCCACCACTGAGGCTTCTCTGGGCTGGACATGCTTGCAGTGGAGATATGCAGGCGGTGGTGTGACTCCCGAGGTTTCAACATCACGTCTTTATGTCTAACTGCTAGACTTTTTTCAGCTCTGATATGAACTGGGGGGCAACACACTCATTTACATCCATCATACACTACACTGATACATTATCACACAACACACACCACAGCCAACGTCTTTTGTCCTCGTCTTGTATTTTCTTGCTTCACTGTTTGTATATTTTAGTCCTCTGACAGAACCATGTACCAATAAAGTTTGTTAGATCACACTACCAAGAGGACTGAAGGACACATTCACCCTAACTCTCACCTGTGCACAAGAAAACTTAAATTTGCTGCAAGATCAAACTGCATAAATCTTTTTTATTTTAATTATTTATTTTTAATCAGTCCTGGAAGTAACCCACCACACATATGCAGGACACAAAAAAGAGGGGGGGGAAGCAACCCACCTCAGAACTGTGTTTACTCCTTTTGTTTATTTGTTTTCTTGTATGCTGAGACTTTGTAAATCTCTTTTCCTGCACCCGCACGAGCACGTGTGGAGGGAGTGGGTTGATTTAGATGTAGGATTTAAGCTTTCTGATTAGTTGGGAAATAAAAAGTGGGTGTGTTTTTTTTTTTTCTTCTCCTAAATGTTCTGATGCTGAACATCCCCTCCGGTTGGGGCCATCAGCTTAAACAGAGACTTTTTCGTGGTGGCGGGTGCGCGCCGAGCAGTCTGAGGTAAACTTCAAATTAAACATGTCGTGTCAACACCAGAGACCTGCTACATTTGTCGTCTGCATCAAAACAACGTTTTTCAGACGGTTTGTGCCTCGCCTGTAACATGTCATTAATTACCTGTTAATTAAAATGTCTCAGGAGGCCCGTTTTGCTAGCTTGCTCTCAGCGCAGCAGCTAAAGGAAGGACAGCCGTCACATATTTATATATGTCCTCCATAAAGTTTGATTTTTGTGTGTAATTTAGGTTAACTGAGGCTGGATTTTGAGGCACAATGACCCAGACACAGTTGAGGTACGAGCTCCTGGCGGAGGTGGGAGAGGGCACCTTCGGTAAGGTGTATAAAGCCAGAGAGGTGGAGGGGAAACAGCGAGTCCTGGCGGTGAAGAAGTTCAACCTTCGCTGGGACTCTGCAGAGACCGGGATCCCTGCCTTCATGATCCGGGAGGTGGCGCTGCTGCGCAAGATGGGCTTCTTCAACCACCCCAACATAGTCAAGTACGTGCTTTATTATTTTATTCCTGCAGGAATGAAGGCTTTACTTCCAGCAGTTATAGTTCAGTTTAGCTCTGTCTTGTATTGTCCAAATCCCACTTGGTTTACAAAAAGACTTAAAACAATATCCATGAAATATATGTGAAAAAGTATTTAAAAAAGAAAGGAAAAAACTCAATCATTCAAATTTACAAATACATTAAATGTATAAAGACACACATCAAACATCGACAATAAAAGTTAAAACAGTTAAAACTGTATGGTATACTGAAATCATTAGTACTTCTCTTTAGTAATAATAATGATGATAAGAATTTAAAAGATAATACCAACATGTTACTCCCTTTACTCCCTGTCATATTTTCTATTATGATACATTGTTTCTATAATAAAAATATTTACAAAGAACATACAAATAAAATTTATACATTTATAAATACACACACAAACAAATTCATTCATTCATTCATCATCAAAAAGATATAAATATATTAGTGCTGGACAATGATTACATTTTCTAATTGCAATTAATCGTATGACTTTCTGAGCTAATTGGAGGCACACCAATTAATAAGGAATTAATATTGCAGAAGTGATTTTCATGATTATTATGATGACAATGCTAACATCTTTTTTTTCTTAGATTTATGAATTTAAATAAATTGTGAACATTGATAGAACAAAAATAGTAAAAAAATAAAATAAAATAAAAAATTAATGAAAAATATTACAGCGTTTTTAAGGATGAAGCTTTATGGGTTTGTAAGTTTTATTTTTCAGTGGTTTATGGGAACAGCCATACCTTTCTCAGGGAGTCATTGCTTGACACATTGCAATGTGTGTACAGATGTTCAAGCACCAATATTTATATACAGACAAAAGTTTCTCTGATCTCATGTTGATAAATCCCAGTTTACTTTAACTTAACTCATACAGTTATTTCTCTGAACACTGTTGCTCCTTGCAGGCTTTTGGATGCCTCTGCTGTACCAGTGGGTTCCACCCTGGACCTCACTTTGGTGCTGGAATACATAGACCAGGATCTGTCCACCTACCTGTCAAAGGTTCCTGCTTCTGGACTGAGCCGTGACTGCATAAAGGTGGGAAATGGTGATCTGATTTCAGCTGTAATGTCACTTTTCTAGTGGCGCAGTGGTAATTGCTGTTATGCTGCTGCCAGGATGTGATGCTGCAGTTGCTGCGAGGGCTGGACTTCCTGCATACAAACCTGGTGCTGCACCGTGACTTAAAACCACAGAACATTCTGGTCAGCAGCCTCGGAGAAATCAAGATTGCAGACTTTGGACTGGCGCGGATCCACACCTTCAACATCGCTCTGACTCCAGGTGTAAGTGTTAATTGTGACTGCTGGTACCCTGTCAGGCTGGGGTGTCAAACTCTTAGTTCATCCTAGTCCACATCATAACTATGGTTACCGTTAACAGGCCATTTATTTTTTATTTTCTCAACCAGCTGGTTTGTCAGATTTTCTGGTAGCTTGCGGATGTTTGCTGAATCATTACTCTTTGTCATAAACAGTCTCCTGTCCGCTCTCCACCTCAGTTATTCCACTTTTTGATGTCAGTCCTGACTCAAACGGGCAGTCACAGTGAAATTTCCTCACAAATGTTCTAGTTAGAAGTTTATGATTGTCTTTGCACGCTCACAGGCTAGAGAACCCGATGAGGCGGGCCTTGAGCGTGACACATGTGCCCCTAAGGTGAATTCTCAGTCACTGTTCGTCTGTCTCATCTCCTCTCGCTGTTTCTGCTCAGGTGGTGACGCTGTGGTATCGGGCTCCCGAGGTGCTGCTGAATTCTGTTTACTGTTCGACTGTGGACATGTGGAGCGCCGGCTGCATCTTTGCTGAGCTCTTCCTCCTGAGGTGAGGAAAAAGAGAAAATATTTGATCCTTGATTTGAATCTGTGATTTCAATGTCTGCCTCGTTCTTGTGTCCCGCAGACCGTTGTTCAAGGGATACACAGAGGTGCAGCAGCTTCAAAAAATCTTTGAGTGAGTATTTTTGTTCTTTAAATATAGATAAATGACTATAATCTTTTATGAATTAGGTAAGTCACTAGGATGATTTTAAGTGATTTTTTTCTCTTTTTCCTCCGCAAGCGCAGCCTCTCTTGCCTCTCAGCTGTTTGAACATTTGATTTCTTTACTTTGTTCAGTGGTTCCATGTCCTCTTTTTACCAGGGTGATGGGTTTGCCCAGCAAGGAGGACTGGCCTCAGGACAGTCCCATCTCTTACTCAGAAAGCTGGGGACCAAGAGGCCCCTGCACCGAGCTGGTGCCCAACCTGGACCAAGATGAGAAAAATCTGCTCTGCGTAAGAAAATATTCCCATTTCAGTTAAGGACTGTGTCAAAAATTGCTTCACTAACCTCTCGGTCACTAATGACACTTTAAACGTCACTGTAGAGCAGGAGCAGCAGTTCTTCTCATACAGTGGTAAAAAAGAGAATCAATTTCTACCCGGAGCTAAAATGCTCTAAGAAAAAAAACAAGAGAAAAAAACAAAGCAGTGCAGGTGAGGTGGATGAAGACTGATTATCTGTATGTTGAAAGCAGTAAAACGTTAACACCTGAGAAAATCTCAGCAGGCGTTTTGGGAGGCGTTCCTCTGTGCTTTGGTCATTTGGATCAAAAATGGTCAAATAAAGCAGGTGCTGTCAGGTGCTGGTACTGGTTCAGGGCCAGTGCTGTTGTTGCTGAAGCTCCAGATCTTTGCTGGTGCAGAACAGACAGCGGCCTGCGTGAGAGTTTGGGGTTCCAGGGCCCAATCTGAGTGACTAAGGTCCTGACTTCCTTGCTTAAAATTGGAGAATGAAGAGGCATCTAGTTTACATAATCCAAATTGCCAAAAAAAAAGTCTCTGGGATATAAAGTCGTGCTTTTTAAATTAAAAATTTTCTTTTGAAAGATTTCTGAAAGTCGATATTTTATGATAAAAGCTGCAGTTGAGGTTGACAATATAAAGCCACAATTCTATGGAGAAAAAAATTTAAAAATTTATTTTAAAAACATTTTTAACATCCAAAAAAAACCTGTGATTTAAGTCAATAATTTATGCCCCAAAAATTTGCAGTCTTGCAGAATTCTCAATTTTACCACTGCTTCCTTCATAAAATGTAACATTTATGTATTATATATTTATGACATGTACATATATATATGTGTGTGTGTGTATATATATATATATATATATATATATATATACATATGGACAATATATATATACGGGATATATATGTGTATACATAAACTGATGTCCTAATGATGAACTGGAGATGACATGATGGGAATTCTCTGCCAACACTCTTGTCATTAGTTGTGCAGATATGCGGCTAAGAGTGTCCGAGGTCAACGTACATTTTCCTGGAACAGAAAAAGGATTAACAGGCAGGTCAATTGTAGAGCAAGAGTCATGGCTCGCAGACCGTGGATCTCAAGGTAGTTTACTCATGCATATTCTGCAAACAGATGTCTTGTGCCTGTTCAAATGTGAATACTGGTTTTACAGTGTAATACATCAGCAAGCTGCATGACAACACTTCATCTGTTCAGTCACACATCAATATACTCTGAGAATGTGCACAAAAAAAGAAAATTAATAAATGAATCAGAAAAAGAAATCCACTTGCCTTGATTCAAATATTTGGGTTACCATGAGCTGGATGACTTGACGGGTCCACGCCAGCACATCCTCATGACTTATATAACAATACCACAATACACATTTCCTCTGTATGACCACTCTTTTTCATTTTGATTGGGACAAAGACAGACATAAAGTACTGAGGCAGGAATGGCTTCAGAAAAAAAATAAAATCAGCCTTCGGAGTAAAGTAGTTGAAACCCATGCCTCATACACATAGGTTTGCTGCAGAATAAGTTCAACACATCCTACAAATGTACTTGAACTGAAGCAGTTCTGCAGAGTGGTCAGAAAATTTATTCTGAAGATTGTGCATTTCTCATCCAGAGCTAAAATAAAAAAAAAAAAACGTGCACTCAATTTGCATCATGGAAGACTCCCTCAGCTGTCCCAAAGGCTTTACACAAAACTGGTTAAAGCATTGCTTTAACACTGCAGAAAATACTTAGATGGGCTCAGTTTTGAGCATTTTACAGCGAAAGAAAGAGCACATATTTTCCAAACTGGAAAAAAAAAAACTAGGAGTGAAATTGTTGTACAGACCTACACAAACAGACTGATGGCACAATTGAGGGAAGTAGTCATATTTCACTTCATTCGATTTTTATTACGTACTAGAGCCGCTGCCTATGTTGTTAATAGATTACTGAAAAACTGTTTTTTTCTAGGACAAATAAATGCCTCTTTCAGAGGCAGTGCCTTCAGGATCTCGCAGTTTTTTGTTTTATCGTTTGTTTCTTCTTTTTCTTTTCACAAAAAAATGCCGTGCAATTTTCAGAGCCATGTAAGATAGGCTGTGTTTATGTGTGTTTACTTTATGAAATTCAATGCTAGCTTTGGTGTTAAATCCATTAATATAGTCAGACAATTCTAAATTGCTTATGTCTCCCTAAAAAAAAAATGAAGGAAAAAAAGAGGGGCCATTTCATATGTATGTAGCCCACATATATCTGAATTTAAACTCACATATCTTGTGAACTGAATTCCAGCAACGCGCCTGTGATGGTAAGTTTTATCTGTCACTGACACAGATTTTAAATATTTTATAGTACAGTAGTGTTTATCCGGAAAAGATTTTAGTTTATGTACCACCACAATGTTTAACGGCTTATAGAATAAATAACATCTACTTTCATTTAGAACATTTGGGAATTGTTTTGTACGTTCTTTTTCCGTTATTTTTTGCTGTCACGTGACAGCAGTTAATTTTTTTTTAATTCTTTCACAGATTGATAAAACCTGCGTCTGCTAACCGGCTGCGCTAGCGTTTGTAGTTTCACTTCCAGAACTGTGGGACTTGTAGTTTTCTTTCTCTGCGTGACCAAAATTGCGGGGATACTGCGGTAAAGTAGAAAATTGCAACCCTTCGCATATTTTGGGTACTTTGGTTGAATTTGCCTGAACTATTGCGATCGAAAAATCCTGGAGGGACAACGGAAGGGTCAAGATTATTTTATTTAGGCTAGTGGCTTTAGCTGTAGCATCTTTTTACCACTCGAGGGCGCTGGCTCCTCACTGCTCGATGCTCTCACTCTTTTTTACAGCAATTTGCCACTGATGGCAATGGCCCCAGCTGAAATCTAAATGGTCTAAATGGCAGGACCATTTAAAAAACAAAACAAAAAAACAAACAAAACAAAACCTTACGTAAACTGGATCCAGAGGCAGCATCAACCGCTGCAGGCTGCTGCTCTCTGCTCTAACCACAGTATTTCATAGGCCAGTGATAGACAGATTTTTCAGTGAATGTGGTAATGAAGTTTGCACAATTCACACAAGAGTCGTGGCTCAAGGAAAGTGTGACAAAAATGTGCTTTTATTGCATTCTGACAATAATTAGAGCTGAAATGAGAAGTCAAGAAAACTTCTGATGGGCTGGCATTAATCAACACTAATGTGTTTAATCAGCACTTCAATCTAAAAACACTGTTTGCAATGTGCAGGACTGTGAGTGGAGCTGGCGCACCATTGTACAGCTCTTTTTCCACCAAATTCTACTCTTCAGACTAACTTTTACCTGCCTGATATATGTTACTTATTATAGGGGAAAGGTTATATATTGCATGTTATCTTGCAGACATTCCAATATATAACATGGACAGATGTCCTTACAATTGTATTGTAAAATACATTTACTGTAGCCTACCTATCACCCTGATGATGTCATGTTATCTTGTCTTTTTTTTTTTAAATGGACACTTGAACATGCACAAAGATTTGAACAAGTTGGCTTAATGTTAGTCCTGGATTCTTGATGTGTTCCTTCTTTTGGTGTGCATTTCACAGCACCTACCGTATTTCTAACAAATCAACAGTCTCATTGTTGAATAAACACAAAAGTGTATTTCGAAAGAAATGTGCCACGTTTCCCAGCTTTCTGTGGCTTTATATATCTTCCAAGTTCTTGCGAAAGTTATTATTACGGCATGGTTCACACTGAGCAATATCTTTACATAAGCTCAGACGTCTGCAGAAGCCTTTTGGACAGAAGAACAGAATTTTAGAGAACTTATTTTGAGCCTTTAATGTGAAACTGTAGTGTTTTGACCTGTAAGCAAATCCTAATAGATGCTGAATAGATAATGAAACTGAATTTGAATTATAACAGTCAGTCTCTGTATATCTGCATCACTCTGACATCGGATTATCATCGTTTTAAGAATTCAATCATATAATGTTCCATTTACATATCAAGTGGTCTTATTTGAAGAAACTAAAAGTATTAATGAAAGGATGTAAACCAATGTGATAAATTCTAATGAGATATCTCTGAGTTACAGCCTTGACTATTCACCTTTGGTGTCTCTACATCTCATAATTTTCATTTATACCAAAAATGTACAGGATACACTGATATGACTTCAGTGGAATGATCAGAAAATGTTTCATCACACATATTTTTCAGAATCTATTCCAGACTACAACTTTTTTCCCCACCTTTTGGTTTTCATAAGGATTTGTGATTGTCATGGCAACAGCAGAACTGCACGCTGCTGTTGTGTGCTCTGTATCCTCTGTGCTTGTGTGTGTAAATGTGTATTTTTGCACACAGCAGGGGGAAAGCCAGCTCCTCCATCACGCCCCCAGCCTCCATCAGTGCTGCATCTCAGGAACAAGAGTCCTTTCAGAGGGGGTGGGGTCTTTTTCGCTGCAGAGGGATGCTCAGGCGGGACCAATCACTCTGGAAATCCCTGTTCATAGGCACGTAGCATGCACTCACAAGCACGCTCACGCTGACTGCAGTCTCACTCCCTCAAGCTTCTGGCAGCAGTTCTACATTTCTCCTCCCCTCCCCTGTTGGTCTTCTATCATCTTTTTCCCTCCTTTTTCTCCTCCTCGCTCTCTGTGTAGCACTTCAACCGTCTGTCCTCCACAGCTCTGACTCACTCATCTTTACTCCTCTCATCCACGCCAAGCTGAACCACACGACCTGAAAACATGTCCTCCAACGTGCCCTCTGGGACCGCAGCTGGGGGCACTGGAGCCAAAAGCCAACCCCTCTCACCCTACAAGAAAAGGGGCAGCCTGCAGTACACAGCCAGCACAGGTGGGTGGAGGGAGTCTGGGGATGGAGAGGGAAGACAGGAGGTTATGAGAAGGAATCTCTCATGAGCTGAGCCCAAGCAGGTTTAGCTCAGGGGTGTGCACTTCTAAGTGTAAATAAATGTGTGATTTTTGACTATTTTAGAAGATTGGTGAAGAAAAACTCTAGTGGAAAAAAATGTTTTGTCTTTTGCACTAGTTTGCAAAATGCAAACCTGTTGATTGGGGAAGTGCAGCAGAGGATGCACTCTGCGAATGATTTTTTTTCAGAAATTATACTTTGCAATTGCTTGGCACTGTATTGACCTCAATCCCCTCGTATCCAGCTTATTTTTGAAAATTAGATCCCGAGTTCATTTGCAGTATGATCATTTGCAGTATGTGGTTGTATGAAGCCATTCTAATGTTGTGTAACTTCTTGGATGAACATTACTTCATCTGTTGTCGTCTTTTAAACAAAAAGACTGCATGCAACTAGGGGACCTTTTCTCTTGTAACAAATTTATAAGGCATAGGGCACACAAAGAAAAAGATCAAACCTTTTTTGTTCTTTTATGAAGGATTTGCTGTGTTTTTCCCTTTGGAAGCAGGAGTATGTTGCCTAGATAACTGTGATCACACTGTTTTTCTCTCTGCCTGAGAAAAGCATGTGGCTTGAAGAGAATGTGTACATTGGTACCTCAGGACTTGATCCCCCACTGAAAGAGAGGATTAGCCTCCACTCTGTTGCATATGTGTGTTGGTCAGCCTTTCATCCACACTACAAAGAGTCTGCGTCATGTCCTGGTTCAACAGCATTTTCTCTGAAATGCAAAACCTGTTTAGCATTGTTGTTTTTAAGTAATATCATGCAGATTAGCAAAACCAGTGAAGTCTTCACATCTCTATCTCATTTATCCCCAAATTCAGGCTATGGAGGCAGTCTTTTCAATTAGGAAGAATGCAAATATTGTGCTGTCATTTCTACCCCACTTCTGTTTTACTTTAGTGTCAATGTCCCAAATGGGTGAAATGGGTTGTTGAAATGCTTCTTGATGCCTTGCTGTTATACAACAAGGCATCAAAATACAGAGATATAAGTACATATTAGCTTCCCCCCGTGACAGATTTTGTAAACATTTTGCATAATCCTTGCACAACATTGTCTGTAAAAAAAAAAAAAAAAAAAAAAGGCCGGATTTTTAAAAAGCCCCCCCACCCCACTGAGGGCAAAGGGTGAAATGCTGTGACACTGCAACAATGTC